>JAVCKT010027922.1:9968-22193 GCA_032273925.1 Rhynchotus rufescens | reverse complement strand
CTGATTTTCTTTAAAATGAGACCAGAAAGGAAGTGTTTTGAAATATATGTTTGTTTAAATGAGCAAGGATAATGGGAGAAATATTTCAGCTGCCCTGAAATGCTTTTTTTCCATAAAACATAGGAAGCATAGCAAAAATTCTTTCTATTATATGTGATTTGAGGTTGGTGTTCCATTATGGAAGTTTTGTGTATTGCAGAGGTAACACATACACCACATTTCAGGGACTGTTTTAAAAAGTACCCATTTTTATTGAAAGAATGCATTATAAAGTTTCCTGCAGTCTGCATTAATGAGGAGACCACACAAAGAGGGGGCTTCCTCTGCTTTTTGACATTCACATTTTCCTTGTAGAAGGAAAGAATTTTCTCTAAACTCTTCCTAATAAAGAAGAATATTTTGTGCATTAGATTTCAGTGTGTTCTTCCTTTTCCTGTGAAATAGAAACATAATCATTGCTTTCACAGAAAGGAAGGCATTTAAAAAGTTGATGAAGATGAGAATATAGGATTGAATTCAAAACAGTCATTGCAGTTGGATGTTTTCAAGATTTTCCTTAATGGTCCATTTTCATCGAATATAATTCTAGAAATCTCATCAGGATGCATAGATTAAAGTCATCCCAAATTCTTTATATATTTTATGAGGAAAAGTTGTTTCTCCCAGAAGTGAATCAGAAGTAGTCTCTGGAAACGCCTTTCTCTTTTCATTAGCTCTCTAGTACTTAGGTTAACTACAGCTCTCTAGTACTTAGATTAACTACACTCCTCCCTTCGTATCCTCACTTAGGTAAAATTCCATCAGGTCAAAATCTATTCACTTACAGTGAAAATACTTATTCTTCAATTGCAAGCTGGGTAACTTTTATCTACAAAAGCTAGGTGGACATACAGAATACCTTGGGGGGGTTCCTGAATGTGTTCCCTGTACACAAATTAAGAGTCAATTAATAAATGTCCATATCTTGGAAATGCTGATAGGACAAGTCTGGATAA
The DNA here is from genome assembly GCA_032273925.1 of Rhynchotus rufescens. Taxonomy (NCBI): domain Eukaryota; kingdom Metazoa; phylum Chordata; class Aves; order Tinamiformes; family Tinamidae; genus Rhynchotus; species Rhynchotus rufescens. Next base: position 21,198 of record JAVCKT010027922.1, on the reverse strand, counting down.
CTATCTGCAAGGTTAAGGTTTCAGTGCTACTTAAATATTTGGTAAAAGAGGACTAGGTTATTATAATCTCTTACATAAAAAAGATGACTTCTTTGTGAAAGGAAATGTTAGTACTTTGAAAGTCTTTCCCTAACTGTTGAATTTGCCACTGCAAAATATTATTAATCTCATTTTTTTTAAGGAAATGGACCTATAAACTGAGCCATGGAGGCAAACTCTTGTGTTTGACTGAAGTACCATCTGTGGCCACACTGCTCTGCATGGATTCAAAACTTTGTCATCCCCTCTCACCAGCAATGTTTTTGCTGCTTGGCTTGTCTATGCACAGTGTCAGCTCTGATACAGTGCAAGTGTGTGACCTTGGTGAGAGGTGAGAAAGGCTTTGCTAAATGGCAAAAGTACCATTCAGCACCATTTGCCACCATTTCATTTGAGAACTGTTCTTATGCTGAGGCCTTCACATTGGGCCCTCTCCTGATTCTAGCCTTGCATTCTGCTGAACCTAACTCATTAACTTGACTTTCTGGTTTGATCTTTCTTTGTCCTTCTGAAATACTACAGATTTGTCTGTGAGCCCTGGGCTGAGGCTGATCTGGTCACCATCACTGGCGTTGTCCTGCTTTCTCTGCTGCAAACAATGTGATGGTACCCTGTCAGCCATGGCATGACACTGCCAGCCTGGCATCACCTTTACCTCCCAGCCTACCTGCCCCCATAGAGAAGCCCCTTCCCATGGCTCCCCAGCAGTACAAACACTTTGAAGCCTGCAATAGGAGATAGGAAAGCAGTGCTTCAGTTGGGCTTGTTTAAGAGGTTTCTTGTATTGTTTCATTCTTTGTGAGAAAGCATCTGTTCTGATAAAAGTTGGAAAGCTTTTCTGATCTAGAATGTCACCTTTTGGTCAAGATATAAGAGGGAGTATGTGCCATATATCCCACCTTAACCAATAACATGCAGATTGTCAGGAACACAGAACAGCTGATTGAAATCCCTGCTTTGTTGTATTCATGACAGCAACTTGAACCTGAGCTGCTATATAGCCCTTTTGTGTCCACAGTTCTCATACACTCCTTTATGAGAAGGTGTTCCACTTGGCAAAGCAGACATTTTGCCAGAGAATGGATGATTATCTCTACAGCAAAAGGATTAAGATGCTTGTTGTGATTTAGGGGATGTAGCTTTAAATTCTGCTGCAATGAATGTTTGTCTAAAACAGAAAAGCTGAAAAAGAAAGACTCACCACACATATAGCCAAACTCAATGTCTGTGGCATTGATTTGGAATTCTAGGACCGGAAAAATGATGACTTGAGCCTCATTTCTCAAATCTACATAAGGGAATGAGCCAGTACACAGCTGTCTATCTGAGCAAAGCTGGCTGATCTGTTATCAATGGTTTGTCCAGGGACTCTCTTTATACAGAGCAAAATCTCTGGTGAAGAACGGATATTTTTTGTCGGGTAATATGGTGGTGGTGGTGGTGAATTCCAGAAAGCACCTGGCTATCCAGAGAGGTATCTTCTTCTTACTCTGATATACCAATAACAACATACCAAATTAGGAAAAGAAACAAACAAACAAAAAACAGTCTTAGTTTCATGTCTCATGTCTCATCTTAAATTTCAAATGTGAACTTTTCCTTAAGAAGTTGTTTTTCATCATTTCTGTATCTTCACCATTTTGAAAATCTTGAAATATAGTGAATGATAACTCATGCATAATACATTAGGTGAAAACTCCATAAATATTTTTGCTTTTAATTCATTTAGAAACCAAATTAATCTCATTTTTCTCATTGAGTATATTTTTATTCCTTGTAAAACATTCATTAAAACATTTGAAGTAATAGAAGTGGAATAAGAAAGCATATCAAACATGTAGGTTTAATAATAGATTGCATTGTTAAGTCAAAAAGAATTAAGTAATTGTAGACAGTAAATATTTTAATGCATGTTCTCCTCGTGGCTTGTTAATTCAGTTACTTACATTAGAATAGTTTCATAAGAAACACAACATTTTGTTTTCAAATCACTTATTATAGAAAGTAGTTTTAAAAAAAGTTTATCTATTTAGATTACATATGAATGAACAATATTTTGTTTGTATCTAATTTAAAATACGTGTTAAGACTGAGATCCACAGTTTGTGCAGGATAGATGGGAATCAAGATCCTTTCTTATGGCAAAATATAAATAAGATATATTTCCATGTAAAGCATTAAATGTTTAGTTATTTTTACAAATACAGGATACCTTTTTAAAAAAGGCTTTAACTTTCTATGAACCCACAAAGTCCTATTCACTTTTTAAGTAATTTAGATGCTTATAATCTGATTTATACACATAAATAATAAGTGTTTTTAAAATATTTACCAATACTCTATCTGCAGTGTTTAAATAATTTGTAATTGCATCAGACCTATGGTTAGGCACAAATACAGGTTACGAATCTTAAACTGAATCACTTCAATTGAATGTACAGGTCAGAAAGAATAGAATTAAGGATTGTCTCTTATATATATAACACTTTACACTTTGAATGACTCACCCACTTTTCCTCATGGAAGTCCCTACAGAGTGATGTTGTTTTACCTCTTGAGGAAGAATGAGAGAAATTTCCTGAAAAATAAAATGTATGAGTATGTTTTTACTTGCAGTTGCTGCCACTTAATAATTTAGTCGGAGCTCTCGGTACTACCTTCTAACTGCTTCCCTGACCCTGACAAAACTACCAGCATAACACAACACCTACTACCAAAGGAAACCCTCTCACGTTCCGGGGAAGTGTATGACTGCAGGAGGAAACAGAAGGAAAGCAGAAGGCTTTACTGCAGTGAAGTCCCACTGGAAAACTCTTTCTCCATCCCCTCTGCAGGAATGGGCACAGCTTGTTGTGGAGACTCATGTTCTATTCTGAAAAGCTGCAGAGAGTCAACTTCTCTGGTTGCTCCCTCATTTCACACCTTCAAAATATCATATGTAGATAAGCTAGGTAGGGGAAATGGACAGTTATGTACTACTCTCCAGACCTCTTTCTGCTTCATTTTCCATAATCTAGGGAAATATATGCTTAGAAGAGAACATTTTCCTAGTGTGAGTGTACACATCAACAGCAGGTAATACAGAGACTAGTACTTTTACAAGACGCAGTCTCAGGGACAGTTTTCTGGTCTTTACTGTACTTTGGTTTGGCTGATATTTATGCATTAGTATGGAAGAGACTTTTCAATATTCAAATGGATGCCAAGCACAGTAGTATAGTGCATTAACCTTTCCCTTTGAGATATTTTAGTTCAATTGGTGGCAGAGAAAACCACAAACTGTGGCACAACTGTCAGTCTCACAAATGATGTGTCTGTGTAAATGCAGATGTCACAGCTGTCATAGCATATGACTATACTGGGAATGTAACTCAGAACCGTCTGCTTGAGGAACATGGGCCTTTTCCATTTGTTCTGTTCCTTTAGCTGTTGAAATGGCTTAAAGCTAGAGCAATTTATCCTTCCCCTTTCAAACTTTGGGGAAATAGGGCAGAGCTCTGAAACAGCTTTCATTTACAAACCAAAATTCTCCTGATGTGATTTTCTAAAGTAAACATTTAAATACAGTGATATCAACATAGCTGTCAACAGTATTACAGAGAGCAATACCAAACCTTAGAAGTTTGTCTCAGTAAAGCTCAGAAACAGATATATATTCCTGGTTTCAAGTGTCATTGTAAGCCACAGATTCATGAACCTGGATAGAATATAACATCTAATTTATGGGTTTGGGTGGAAACCACCTAAAAGCTGCAATTGCCTTGGCAATTTTATTGTAAAAGACTCAAAATTACAAATCTGGCTATGATTTGCTCTTTGAAAGAGTTCATTTGAACCAAAAAATGACAAAACAATACTTGAGGGAAATGAAGCCATGTAAACCAAAGTCAAAAAGGCATGCACCAACATCCTGGAATCAAAACAACCCCCAAAATCTCTGTTGAACTTTCTTTGAAGGCCAAAGACTAGAGGATGATAACACAAAGTTCTTAGTACACAAATTCCACCATGTAGGACAGTGGGCTACCTATTGCCTTCTCTGCCTGAGAGAGAACCAATACAGAGAGTAATTTTACAAACAACACAAGTCAGAACAAATACAAAAACCTGTGAGAAAAAAAAGGTAAAATCCCCTTTTGTTTTCTGCGGTAATCAGGAGAGACTTCAGACAGACTTGGACAGACTAGAAAGTTGGTGGACAATAACTTTATGGGATTTAGTGAAGGCAAGTGTAGGGTCCTGTACCTAGGGAGGAATAACACCAGTACAGGTTGGGGATTAATCTGCTGAAGAACAGCTCTGTGGAGAAGTATCTAGAAGTGCTAGTGGACCATGAGGGAGCAGTGTGCCCTTGTGGCTAAGGCCAGTGGTATCCTTGGGTGTTAATGTGTTGTCAGCAAGTCGAGGGAGGGGATTCTCAGCTCTGGTGCAGCGACATGTGGAGTGCTGTGTCCAGTGCTTGGCTCCCCAGCACAAGAGTGAGCTACTGGAGAGAATCCAGCGCAAAGCAACAAAGATGATCAAGGCACTGGAACATCTCTCCTATGAGGAAAGGCTAAGAGAACTGGACCTGTTTAGTGTGGAGAACAGAAGGCTAACAGAGGATCTTCTCAATTTTTATAAAATCTTAAGGGAGAGTGCAAAGAGGATGGGACCAGACTCTTCTCAGCAATGTCTAGCAAAAGATGAGAGGTGCAAATTAATATATGGGAAGCTCTATCTGAACATGAAGAAAAGCTTTTCTTCTGTGAGGATAACTCTGTACTGGAACAGGTTACCAAGAGAAGTTGTACAGTCCCCTTTCCTGAAGATTTTTAAACCCACATGGATGTGATTCTGTTCAATGTGCTCTAGGTGACCCTGCTTGTATGGGGGATTGGACCGGATGATCTCCAAAGGTCCCTTCCCACCTCAACTTCTCATTCTGTGAAATAGGTGGCAATGCTTACTGACTTCCTTTACTTTTGACTGACTTGCATTACATTTATTTCTGAATTACAATATAAAACTATTCTAGTGGTATTATAGGAAAAAAAATACATCCTCACATTATCATATTTGACTTAAGCATAGTAGCTGCACTGAATACAGCTTTATACATTCTGTATTTGTTTATACTATTGGAAATAGTTTTTCTTTTTTTTTTCTTTTTTCTTTTTTTTCCCAAATTCATTGAACATATGGGCCTACAGACTATTATAGTAAATACTAGAACAGAGATGTAGTGTTTAGTTGTTGGTTCCAAAATCTAGACTGCCAGCAACTTAATGAACCCTCTGGAGATATGCTCCCATGTGAAGTGGTTTATGCCTGTGCTTGAAAAGGTTTAAATTAGTTATTTCTTAAACCAATCTGTGATGAAGGCACTGCTACCAACTGCTTTTCTTGTCTCTAGCTCATCAGAGCAGTAAACCAATTAGCAGCTGCTATCATAAGGCTCATTCCTATTTTAAATTCTTGGTAAGCGTACACAATTCTTCACTTATTTTGAAAGTCAGCATTTTCAGTTCTTTATGATTGTGAATGAATGTGCTTCTTCACAAAAATGTTTTTGTTGTCAAAAAGGACGTTTTATGTTGCTGTTTTATGAAGTGCTAGCGTAATACGGGGGTATGGCGGTATGAAGGTAGAGAGTAGGAAGTAGTCTGTTTTTTTGAGATTTTTCAAAAATATATATATTTTTGAGTGCTTTTGAAAAATATTCAGCCCTCAATTAGAACTAACCACATGATGTTCCTAAATCGCTGTTGGCAAGAAATGACAATACGTAAGAACCATTAACTCCTATCTTTGTAGAGGTTTAACATTTCTTCTTTAAAACTTTCATTTGTTTTAATAATTACCCCTGCAAAGTATAAAACTTGGGAACTTGGACTGTGTCATCTAATTTGTATGAAAGTGCATGGACTTGGAGATAGGCATCAGAACCTTATTTTGCCATATATGATCTCACAAAGTATAACTCTTGGAAGTGCTGAGCACCCTTACCTTCTAATAAAATACCTGTGGAAATTCAGAGGACTCCATGAATGATCTCATGTAGAGTAAGCAATTAACTTTTATGTTAATTACTGTGGAACCATTAAGTCTGTGGTTCTCTCAAAACAGGCCTCAGCGCCTACCAGGGTGGGTCATAAGCCTGGCAAAATCAGTTACCTGAGTGGAGGATGCAACTGGACGTATGGTCAGGGCCCCAGAAGTGAATTACCAGCAAAATAGCTGGCCATTTATTGTGTGATGAGGATAAAATATAATAACTAGAATTAGCATTCAGATTTTATGCCAAAACCAATCCCTGGCCACTTCTTAGGTAATGTAAGTAACTGGTATGTCAGTTGTGAAGAGCTTTCTCTACTGTAGGGAAATGATTCTGAATGATATTTGAGACTTAGGAAAAGAATTGTTATGGGGGCAGGCATAACTAAATTTTTGCTCCTGTGAGGGATGCCTTTCACAACCATAATTTCCTATGTCTGTTCAGAAGTCCTGAAGATACAATACATAGAATAGACAAAACATACATAAAAAGTAGTCTTTTTCTTGCTTTTGTTCCTTTCATACAATTAAAAAATATCCCAGAACAAATCAAAAAGCAAACAAAATAAAAAATCAGTTCCTCCATCTAAAGAAGATACCCTTAAATCAGAACCTAAAAAGTTTTTACATAATACATTTTCCTGATACACAGACCTTTGAAGTGCTGTGGCAAGATCTGAAAAGAAAAATATATTTTCTCTTCCTCACATTTTTTTTAAGTGCAAATCCTGAGTTTTCCTATCCCTCTACAGTTTTCCATTTGGTTCAGATATTTTGGCTCAGTTCTACTCATATAGGTACTCAGTAACCAACAGCCCTGCAAGAAATTTGTTATTAGATCCTGTTGGAAATCCTGAATTAATGTAAGGACAGTTCCACTTCCCTCATGAGACTAAGGAAGTCTAGATCAGACCAAAATGTACAAAGTACTCTTCCCCACTAGGATCAAAGGTGGATCATGAATTCTTCAGAGAAGATGTCACTATGCAAAAGCAGGGGATATAACCAACTGAGATTTGAACAACAGACTCAATAGCTACTTTAGGGATTGCAAGTCTCAGCTCCTTGTATCTGTGGGTACTTCTGTAATATTATTTAGTGGAAAATGAATAAAAGAGGACTATTTCTTGGACTCTTACCTCTCCCTGATGATGACTTTTAGGGTATCAAGGAGAATAGTTTATTTCCAATAGTAGACAACATAACTTGCTTTTGCAGTTGAAGGAAAGGAGATTGAAATGCTCTCTGCAACTATGAGACTGCAGCCTCAGGCTACTGGTCTTCTGATGACTCTTTTGCATACTGAGGAGAGACATTAAGCCAGCTCCACAAAGTCCCACCAGGGTACAAAGGAGGATAGATAGAGAGCAAGAAGGAGATGTATTGCTATACAAACAGTACTGCCTCTTTTGAAGTAGAAAATTAATCCCGAATACATTCAGGACACCAGATATGAAAGGCAGGCTTAGGGGGAGGTAATCTGCTCAATGCCCTCTCCTTTACGTAGTTAGAAACAGCGCTGGGATGAGACTGGGTTTATCTGTCTTGTCTTTATTTTTTTATATCCATTTTTAATAGTCTTGCATTTTTATAGTGCTTTCATCCTAATGGGTCCTAAATACAGCACAAATTTAACATTTTGAAATATAAACAGGTATACAGGTATTCATTCATCACTGGGATGCCGTCAGCACACAAACATTAAGCCTTAAAATACTGCCATGTATTGGTCATGACTGACAACTACCTTTGGTGTGGTGTCAGTGACTTCCTCACAGCTGCTTCCAAAAATATTCTTTTATAAGCTACAATGCAATGACTTGCATGTCTTTTGAAAATTGTCAGTTGCGTCAAACATGAGAAAACACATACACTTACATGTAATTAAAGAGAAAAGCTAAAGAATTGTCAGCTGTATCTACAAAGCTTGCTAGGCAGCAGTCTGCAGGTTTGCAGAATGACACAGATTGATAATCGTGGTCCAAACCCTGTCCATGTCTGAATTCAGAGAGCTTCCATAGGCTCTCAAAGGGGAGGTCTCATGGGAAAAGCATCAGCCCACTGAACGAGTGACTCCATTCTATTTTTTCACGGTGCCGCAGATGATAGGAGTATCTCTTGCCAGTCTGTCTTGAGAAACAGTCTCATAAATGCTAAGGAAACTGAACGGGCTGCCTACTAGCTGAATGAAAGTACATAGAGATGTCAGCCATAGAAATCAAGTGATCATCAGGTAAAAAAGAAAAGGAAATGGAAATTAAAAAAAAAAAAAAAAAACACCTCTCCTCTTCCTTGTACAATTGGGAGTGGGCAAGCACATTAGAAAGCATCTTCTCATTCCTTTGCATTTCTGTGAAATTCTGAGCCTCAGTAACCCTGATCTCACTGTTTCCTTTTAAGGTCACTTCATGGGTGTTTTCATACAGCAAGGTACAAAAATCTCTCTGATCTCTGCAAGAAGGAAAGGAGGTTTCAGAAGCGATAGAGGGCAAGAAGCTCAGTACATGAACCTCCAATATTCCTTTGAACGGACAATGTTGAAGCCAAAAAAGATCTACTCTGTCTCACCATCATGGGGTCAGCATTTTCCTGCTGCAATTTGACATGGTTGCTTTTGAAAATTTTGGCCCAGAGAGTGCATTTAGCTGAATTAATATACCTTTTGTCACATTATCTGCTGTTCAGGAAAGCAATTACAAATGTGGAAGATATGTACGTCATAACATCGTTTGGTGAGAGGAAGTAGCTTGGTAGATCAACAACCTATCATTGAGGCTGCTGCTGCCAGCCTCTCCAACTTAACTATTTTTCTCAGTTTGGAAGCTCCTACAATGCAGATGTGAGAAAAGATTGCAGTCCTATGATTTCTTTTGCTTTGCTTTTGTCATTTGGGTGGATTACGACACCAAATATTTGGTCTGGAATTGAGTATGCTACATATTTATGCATTCAGAAATCTGAGCCAGACTCAAATGGCTCAAATCATTTATGAATTTTTAGTAGCCTTCCTACTGTAAATGTTTAAAGCTGTAGTTCAATACTAAGATATTTGATAGCAGCACTCAAAGAGACACCACTTGAGAGTTATTAAAAAATGTCTACAGAGATTAAATGTTTTTAAGGAAAATAAAGCGATCTAGCCATCTTTTTTTTCCCCACTTTGAATAAACACAGCAGAAGAAGCTAGAAAGAGACGTAAACTGAATAGTCAGAAAAGTCAGTTTGCAACTCGAACAAATATAAATGAAAAAAAAATGTGTTCTAATTGTATTTCAGTATCAAATGAAACATACTTTGCATTATATTTCATGTATATTTATGTGCATATATAGTGTATATATAGTGTGTGTATACATGTATAGATGCACACTGTGTGTATATGGAGTGTGTGTGTTTATATATACATATATATAGTGTGTATATATATGTGTGTGTGTGTGCTTGTATACACACAATCACGTATACTTAAAAAACAAAAAACTTTTGGGAGGCTTATATTAGGCTAATTACATTATCTTTTCTCATCATCTGTGGAATCCTATCAGAAGTTATTTTAATAAAAAAAATGTGATGAAGCTACTAAAAGAACTAACTTATTATTTGTATAAAGTATTTAAAATAATTGATTGCATGCCACGGATCTGTGTATACTTGTAATATGAAGGAAACCATCAAGAACGCAATATTTATTTTCCTTGTCTAATGTGCCATAGTGTTTCCAAGATTGCGATGCTGCAAATAAGAGTAATGTCTGATGGGGCATATTGAACAGTTCCCTAGAGACCATGAAAGGACAGCATATGATAACTTTCAGGGCTCCATTTATAGCAGCAATATGCTCTTTAATGTTTGTACATTTCTAATACAAACTATGTAAAAATGGAAAGAAAAAAAAACTGCATGCAGAAAGGTATTTTGTCTTAGTGCATTAATTTTAATTGGCTTTTGTTTTTCTTCACTGATATAGTACTTGCTTTCCTTCAGTAAGATCCATAAATGCTTAACCTAGCATAATTATGCATATACATTCTTATTCCATTAGTAAATCCTGCTTTAATTATATTTATCATTTGGTGCACTCTATATTTATGTAACTCAGACAGTAATTTAAATGTGTTTCATTTTCACGGGTTTCTACCATTTTTCTATAGATAAATTAGGAAAGCTTGGTAAATTGGATACTGAAAATTGAAATGAGGACTATACAATCCATTTTGAGACTTGCCTTTTGGTGTTTACCTCAAAGCATGCTACTGTGTGTGTGCTTGATTTACATTTAGCAATATCTAAGTGCAAATAGTAATCATACACCGAAGTAAACTGGACTATATGCAATTGCTTCCTCTGTTTCTTCAATTGCAGTAGCAATCCCATAGATTCCAATCTTGACAGGTAGCATAATTAGAAAATTCTCTTTGTCTTATTAAATGTGACTCTTCTCAATAGAATTCACTTCATTGCAGGCAAAGAACAGAAAATATACTTCAAATCTAAAATGGGAAATCAAGGGGGACTGTTTTATTTTTATCTGTCTTTGTGCAAGCGACATTATTATCAAAGGATATTGTAATGCTGAAAATGTACTTTTGGGATTTAAATCACGTATTAGCCTGGAAAGCAAAAAGTGCTGTAGGGCCTATGCAATATATTTTCTCATTAATCTGATTGAAAGATTATCCTTCCTATAGCTATGAACAGTCTAATACCCGTATATCCATCTTTCCTGCTAGTAAAATTCAGCTTTGTGCGTAGTCATTGTCTCTTGTGTCTGAGGTCCTACACTCTTCTTCATTTCTCTGTATAAGCCTATCTGCATTAAAATAAATTCAGAACAGGCCGCCATTTCATGCACACATTTTGATTATTTCATAAGCTGCTGAGGAAAATGGAAGTATCAGCAAGTCATGCAGTTTTCTGGTAATGTAATGCTGTCATTACCTCAGTGGTCATGTGAAAAAGTTTAGCTATAATATCTTTGACAAATGTTCAGTGAGTCAAAATAGTGCATTTAAATGAAATGCAGATATGAATGAGCCATTATTACAATCACAACTCCAGCTTAGAAATTATTAAATATGAATATATACACTTTCACAGTAACCTGACATTTGTAATACATAACTAGCTGTGCATTTCTCACCCCCCCTCCCGTTTT
>JAVCKT010027919.1:9872-22100 GCA_032273925.1 Rhynchotus rufescens | reverse complement strand
GCCCACGAAAGCTGCCGCTGGGGGGGGGGACCGGGCGGCGAAGGGACCTGGCCAGTAGGAAATGAATAAATAATCAGTGAAATAAATAAACAGTGAAATAAATGAAAGGTGAAATAAATAAAAGCGAAATAAATAGAAAATCAAATAAATAGAAAATCAAATAAATAGAAAATCAAATAAATGAGAACATGAGACAAATAAAAGGCGACACAAAGAGGCGGTTTTGGGGCGATGCCGAAGCCCCCCGTGTCGCCCCGCTCCCAGCGCTGCCCCGTTCCCTGCTCCAGGCGCGTAAACCACCGGCCGCGGAGCTTTCCCACCCGCTCATTGGCTGGGACTCGGCACCCGTGACGTCAGAAGGCGGGAGGACGGCGGGCGCGCGTGCGGGGCGGGGGGAGCAGCCCGGGGCGGAATCGGGAGCCCTGGGGCGGCTCCTCCCGCCGGGGCAGCCGCGGGTCCCGGCGCGTCCAGCCGGGGCGGCTGCGCGCGGGGCGCTGCGCGGGGCGCTGCGCGGGGCGCGCCAGGGCTCCCCTTTGTTGTGAATACGGTCTGCGCGCTCACACGCGCGCGTGACAAACGCAGGTCGTGTGCGCTGGTCAGCGTGCGCCCGTGGGTGCTGCCCCGTCCCGCGGCAGGGCTATCCCGCGGCACGGCTATCCCGCAGGACGTATATACCGCGGCGCGTACAGCGCGCCTATACGGGCCGGGCGCGCGCGCGCACGCGCCGCCGCGGCGCGCCCGGCATGCAAATCACCCCTGATTGACATCCCACAGGCAGCCAATCTCGCCGCACCTGGCCGCTTATTGGCCGACGTCATTTGTGGCGTCAGAGGTGACGTACACCGACGCTGACCAATCTCCTCTGTGCATGCAAATGAGGCGGCGCGGGCGCTGGAAGGGGGGCGCAGGGGGTGGCGAGCGCCACCCGGTGGCCGGCGCGGGGCGCTGCGGCGGCGGCGGCGGGAGCGGCGGCTCCGCTGCGGGCGGCTCCGCTGCGGGCGGCTCCGCTCCGCGCGGCTCCGCTGCGGGCGGCTCCGCTCGGAGCTGCCGGCCAGGCCGAAAGCGCAGCCGCCCGGCTGTCCCCGCGCTGCACCCCGCGGCAGCCACCTGCTTTCCTTGCAATCCTCCCATTTTTTCGTTTATCTCACCCTTTTAAAAACAAATTTTCACTTTTTTTTTCTTTTTTTCTTTTTTTTTGTCCCATCTCTTTGGGGCTAGAGCGGGACAGCTGCAAGGAGCGGACTCGCAGCCCGCGGTACCTCCTCGCTATGCTTGCCCAGTTCCTGCTTCCCGACTACTGGGCATAAAGGGGCTACAAAGCCCTGCAGAGCCTCCCTGTGCCGAGGTGAACTCTGCAGAATTCAGCCACATTTCTGCATAACTGTGTGTGTCGAGGGGATGTGACTATTAAAGTTCATTGCAAAAAAAGAAAAAGACGACTCCATGGTAAAACCCACCTCAGGAAGGGCACAAGGCCTTCCTCCTGGGAAGATCTCAGCCCTTCTTCTGTCATTCATTTGAGTTTATTTTAGCCAGTGAGGCACTCGGAGGGGAATGTGGCCAGCTTGCAATTTGCACAGTCCTTGACCAGCGTAAGGGGCACACGCCGCGTGGCTGCCCCTGTGTCCAGCAACTGCCTGTGTGTCTGTGCACATGGGAAAACACCTGCATTCAGTGCTTGGCATTTAGAAATAATCCCCTGAAAGAACAAATGTGATATTTGGGAGCATCAGATAAAGAATTTTTTTTTGTTCTTTTTTTTTTTTTTTTTTTTTCTCTTATAAGGCTGCAGACCTGGGGATAGCAGCGCCTGAGAACCTCCATGCAGTTTCCTCCCCCTTCAACTCCTAAACAGACATTCCGAGAAGGAGGAAACAATTCTGGTTTGTTTTCGCTGGAGGTTATAAAGCAAGACCCAAACAGAGTTAGAAATATAAACCAACCGAAAGATCTCCCAGCTGCTTAGCTGCTGCTTCTAAACAAGCCCGAGCTCTCTTTTTTTTTCCCCCTCTCTCTCTTTTCCCTCCCAGCTCTCCCTGGCCGGTGGTTTCTCTCTAAATAAGGACGGTTCCCCAGAGGATAACTCGCTGGCAGTCGCTCCCTGAAGGAATGACTGCATAGTTTGGAGAGGGGCCTTGAGCCGGGGAGGGATGGGGTCGGAGGCGGCTCTGCAGATACCTGCTATGGTAACGAGGAGAAACAAACTCAGGCTACAGTGCACGAGGCTGATCACCCGCCGGGCTCCAGAGTGTCCCCACTCCCATCCTCAAATCACAGGAAAAAATTGTCTCTCTGCAGTTTAGTCTCTTTCTTCCTCCCCCATATATATATATTTTTTTCCTGGGGCATTGGTCATTCCCAGGGATCCATCCAGCCCTGCTATGACCCACGGCAGACTCCGAGATGCTCCTTGGCAACTCCAGCATTGCTTTTCTATTGATCCCAAGCCTCTAGCCTCTCCCAGCCCTGCTCCAGAATCCCACCTCATTCCTGGCCTGGCCTGTTCCTGAACCACCAATTTCTTTCTTTTTTTTTTTTCCCCCAACCAACTGATTTTGAGCGTTGACACTGTGGCTTTCTTTTCATCCGAAGTCTGAGACTGGTGACTTTTGCCTTGCAGTTTGTTTATTTCTACAGTGCAGGCTGTGTGTCTGCAAAGGTGAAACCTTGTAATCCACCCCCATTCCTGGATTCCCTTTGCCGTGAAGCCAAGCGAGCTCCGAGCCTGCTGTCCCCAGAGCCGCCTGGCCCGGGACAGCAGGACAAAGCACTGCCAGGATCCTGCCCACAGTGACACAGCTGCAAACGCAGTTCCCTTGGGAGGTGCTCAACACAGAAAAGCCCAACTGCCTTCCATAAAAAGAAAAGAGAAGAAAAGAAAAGAAAAGGAAAAACAGAAAAAAGAGAAAAGAAAAAAGAAAAAAGAAAAAAGAAAAAAGAAAAAAGAAAAAAGAAAAAAGAAAAAAGAAAAAAGAAAAGAGAAAAGAGAAAAAAGAAAAAAGAAAAGAGAAAAGGAAAGGAAAAAGGAAAAGAAAAAAGTACAAAAAAAAGGAAAGAAAGGAAGAAAGGGGAGAAAAGGAAGAAAGGAAAAAGAGATAAGGAAATAAAAAGGAAAAAGAAAAATGAGAAAATAAAAAAAAAAAGAAAGATGAAAAAAGAAAAGCAAACAAAAAAATAAAACCAAAAAGCACATCTTGGGTTTGAGGTGTAGCTGTGACCCAGGCAGCAGTTCCCTCTCCGTCTGGCCCCACAGCCGTGCTTTTTGGGGGGTGTGTGGGGCTGTGATCAGAGGCGCTTGTTTGCCCCTTGATTAGAGCTCTGCTGTTAAACCCTGTCCCTAAAGCCATGAGTGAGGGGGGAACCAGGCGACAGAAAGTTTTTTTCAGAGGCACATGGTGCTTTACACAAACACACGGGCATGCATGCATCTGCTTTTGCATATACATATGCCTGCAAGCATGTCTGTATATTATATATACTGTGTCTGCGAATATATGTATAGATATGTATATATGTGCACAAATACATGCACACACACACACACATATATACACGAATGTGTGTGTGTGTATATATATATGGTCTCTAAATGTCTGTGCCGGCAGAGGGCAGCAGACACCGCGGCAGCGCGGGCTCCTCGCGGCGCAGCCCCGGGCAGTCCCCTCGGTGAAAATGAAAAGAAAAAGATCTGGGTACAGCCGAGCTTTGGAAGTTTTCATCCTCAACTGCAATCTGGGAGCCTGACTTTTCTTTTCTATTTGATTTTTTCTTTTCTTTTTTTTTCTTTTTTCCTTCTTTTTTTTTTCTCTTTGTTTTTGTTTTGTTTTCTTTTTTTTTTTCTTTTTTTCTTTTTTTACTGTGGTGAAACAGTAGATTTTAATATAATGGAAAATTTGGTGAAAATACGGCTTGGCAAAAGCTGGTAGAAATCAACTTCTTGCAACTTCTTTTAATGTATCCACATCCAAACCCCAATTCATTTTGCCTCAGCAAACAAACAAAAATCTTCTAAAATAATGTTTTTGCAGCTTAAAAAAATCCAAGAGGAGTTTTTGAACTGACTGTAGCTTACTTGGGAAGTTACTTGCAGTACTTCACTTGAGGAAAACAGAAACATAATTCTAGAAAATCAGAGCAGAGGGCTGCCTTACAGTGGTCTAAACTGAAGCAGAGATTGTGGAGTCTTATCAACACTTGGGGAAAGATCTGCTTTTATTTCTTTTAACACAAGGCGGGCAGGCAGTGGATGCACAAGCTATCCCTCAATACATCTTGGAGTACATTTTTTTGTGGATATTTGCTGGATTTTGCAGCTAATCCCCTTTTCCATCATGATGTTTCTTCAAGATCACTCACACGATGGCGTTTCTTGGCCCCAGGTGACTGCAGAAAAGCAAACCGGACTGCTTTCTGCTGGCCCCCCTCTCAGCAACCCCGTCTTCACTAGCACTGCCAGGTGATTTACTCCAGCAATCGCAAGGAAGGGACATCGCTCACATAGCCCAACCAGAAAGTAAAACAAACTCATAGAGAGAGAGAAAAAGAGAAATTTGTATCATTTCCGTAAGTAGCTGTGTGCCCGAGCAGCTAAGAGAGACCCAGTTCACTAGTGAGCGATTTCACAGCATCCTTGCAAAACCTTAGCTTGCTAAACTCTCATGAATTAGCGGCAATTTGACTGGTTTCTTCTGACACCGCAGTGAAGTTTGAATGTTTAGATGTCAACGGGTGCCCTGCAATGCGAGGGCTGCACGGGAGGCTTGGAGCGGCTTCCCAGCACGACGCTGGGGGATGCGGGCCCTGCGGAGCCGTGCCGCTCCGTGAATGCTCATGGAATCTATAACGTGCGGCAGGAAGGCCTGATCCCCGTGTTGGCCATAGCCGCGGGTGACATGGTAACCATGAACGCCTATGGAGTCTATAATGTGTGGCGGCAGGGTCCGGTCCCCGCGCTGGCCATAGCCGCGGGTGACATGGTAACCATGAACGCCTATGGAGTCTATAACGTGTGGCGGGAGGGCCCGGTCCGCACGCTGGCCGTAGCCGCGGGTGACATGGTAACCATGAACACCTATGGAGTCTATAACGTGTGGCGGCAGGGCCCGGTCCCCGCGCTGGCCGTAGCTGCGGGTGACATGGTAACCATGAACGCCTATGGAGTCTATAACGTGTGGCAGCAGGGCCCAGTCCCCGCGCTGGCCGTAGCTGCGGGTGACATGGTAACCGCGGCTCTGTTGTGTCCCTGACAGGGAGACAAAAGGCCATTGAGCGCGGGACGCTCGGCGCTGAATAGCGGGGCTGCCGCGGCCGCAGAGCCGCTGTCTCCGTACATGACACCCGAGACAGGTCCTCTTTCAAAGCGAGGAAACAAATGGAAGAGGAAGCGCTCGGCAGAGAAGTCCCACCGCGTTCTCAGCCTCGTCCTGGGGGTCTTGGCGGGCGGCTCGGCGGGCGCAGGGGATCAGGGCAAGCCCCTCTGCGAGCCCGCAGCAGAATGGCTGGTAGCGCCGCGGATGATGGACGTGCCAAGGGTGCCAGTGCTCCAGGCTGCCCTGGCCTTCCTCCAAACACAGCCCATAAGCAGTTTTGACCACTTTGCCCAAGATGTGTAACAGGTTTTACTTCAGGCACTGCAAGCCTCATTCTACACAGACCATATTGAATGTCTACAGTGACATTTTGCGTGCTAAGTTATTTACATGAGCAAAATCTCTTATTGAAAAGCAAACATTCAGTGTTTTGTTATCCAGAAGGATGATGAGGGCTCTTTGCAAAGGTGTGCCCAGCGTGCCAAAGCAGGTATATGCCAGGTTGTATCCACAAGGATCATTTCCTGACATGGTTCACGATAACTGTGTATGCTCCAGGAAGCACTGAGCTACAGTGATTCCCGCAAAGGTTCCTGTTACAAGAATTACTAAAGGGAATTGCAGGCTCTGCTTTTGGTCCAGATCATGGTGCCTGTGGTTTAGGTATCTTGGGACAGGTTCTCACTATGTGAATGAAGTTAAGGAAATGGTGCTGACTTATCCCATTAGGGAATTCTCTTCCACTGTGTTCTTTATCTGTTTGTCAACTCAAAGCCTCTAATAGGAAGTTATGTACAGAGCCTGGGTGGTTTCTGGGTAAGCTCTGGAAAAAAGCTTTCACATATTTTTTGATAATAAGGAATGGTCCTGTTCCTGTATTTTTCTTATGCATTGAATAGAAACTCAGAGCAAGAGGCAGACAATTATTTTTGAATGTTTTAAGCTCTTCTCATTTTGACTAGCTATGAGACTATAAATAGAAATTTGTTTGGTGTGAATATTAGAGGTTTCAGCTCTTGAATAGTGTGTGAATCGATCCTGTGGCCTATGGCAAAGATTTCAGCTTCAAGAACTGGGAGCAGAAGAGGAACAAAACTGCGTTTGGTGCTTTTGTTTTGGAAAACTGAAGGCATGCATTTGGGAAAATGATTTCCCACAGCGCTACCCATCCAGATTCCTTTCCTGTTCTCCATGGACCTGGCAGAAGCACTTGTACAGAGACATGGCTTAGACATTCTGGGGAGACGTGAAACACAGAAGCAGCCTTGCAATTGCCCCTGAGGAGAGGATGCCAGAAGCAAGTAGAGTCCCAGCCATATGAGCACTATGTGCTTCTCTGGGCAAGGACAGCCTGGTGGCCCAAGGACGAGGATCCTTCAGGTTCACAGATGCACAGAGAATTGCTCCGCTTTTGTGCTTCTGAATGTGGTCCATAAAAATGTGTCCTTTCAATTTTTCTTTTTGTCAAGATAAGCCCCACCAGTGATAGCAGGAATCATGAGACTTCTGCCTGGCTCCTTCTCTGCAACCACAGGCAAGGAGAATTATGATTTGTTTATTGTACCTATCTCCCAAACTGAGGAACAGTAGCAAACTTAAGGAGTCATAATAAAAAACAAACAAACAAAATAAAAAAAAATATAAAATGGACATAGGTATCTGTACAGAGCACGCACAGCCACTTTGATGTGGACAGGGTGAGGACAGACCACCGGGGTAGTTGAGCTGTGGGAGCAGTGCAAGCACAGAGGACCCAAAGCAGCGGAGCGCATGTTCCCACTATAAACATGCCCTGAGTTGCCATGGCAGGAGGGCTGAGGTGCTCTGGGATGAAAGGCGACTGTCCAGCATGTTCAGAAAGAAGTGCTTTCATCCTGAAATCCATCTTCATGGATATGTAAAAATGCATAGGAACTGGGCTGGTATCTGCCCATGAACAACCCCGAACTTGTCTTTGGTAAGCAGCTGGGCAAGTTCTTGTGATTTGGTGTGTGAATCCCTTCTTTTTTTCCTCCCAGCCTCAATGGCAGGGGTGTGCAGGAACACTGGCCATGCACCCATGTGCGATAGGGGTGGCCCTCACCCCGCTTTGGGCACCGTGCCCAGGGCCAGACACGAGGTCCTGCGGGGAGCTGGGTGCCCGGGTGAAGAGCTGAGGGAAGAAAGCGATTTATGGAAGAGGGAATGCGGAAATTGCTCCATTTCAGGAAGCCGAGCAGATAGTGAGAGCACGATGATTCCCAGATAAGCAGTAAGTCCTTAGGAATTTTGCACAGATACACGCTATATTTCCCCTGTAGCTCAGAAGGGCTCTCACAGTAACCTTCATTTGCCCCCAAACTGGGTTTAATTTTACTTTTCTTTCTCTTCCCCCCCACTTCTTTTTCCTCCTCTCCAAGGTCTGTGAAACAGTTTCTCTGCAAATTTCCTATCTCATTTTCCCCTTTCCAGAGTGGGTGCATCTGGAAAACGAGAGAAGAGCCGGTCGGAGGGCCCAAGCTGCATCAGCATCCCAGAGCTGGGGTCAGCTCCCATTCTGCAAACCTCCCACTTTCTGCCTCCCACTGCTCCCCTCAAAATCCATTGTCACTGTCGCAGCAGTTTGGAAGCAGGAGACAGTCTGAAAATGCTAACAAAAAATCTATTTAACCTGTGACTCACCCTCCTTCACCTCTTCGACAAGGCTCTGCCCGAAAGATTTATTCTGATCCTCAGTATTCTTTTTTATTTGGGTTGATCATCAAGTACTGTGATCCCCGGGAGGGTGTTTTATTTCTGAACGGGACAATCTGCAGCATGGTAGGACTTTAACACCCCTCTGACATAAACCTTCAGGACTCATATAGTGATATATTCATGGGCTTATGGGCAGAGCAGTTTTCCAAATAGGAGGATGGGGGAAAAGTTAAAAAAAAATAGCCTCTCTCTTTACATAAGAACTGGCCAGTCTGTGGTTTGGATGCCTCCACCAGATATTAAACAGAGTGGATGGAAAAGGTTTGTTCGGCTGGAGTCTGACTTTCCCTCATCTTGTAAGTTTTGGCCGTGAGTCAAATTCTTGCCGGTTCCCCCGAAGGGGCTGGTTCCCCGCCAGCGCCGCTGGCTTGCTCTCTCCAAGGTGTTGACAGAATGTTTTTCAGCTGTACCAAAGGCCGCAGATTTTATGTCAGGCTGCAAGATACACAGCTTGATAAACTCGCCTGCCTCCAGCGATTGGCAGCAATCTTTTTGGAAAAGAAAATAACAAAAAAAAATACCCGCCTTGTATAAACACCCAGAAGTGGTATGCGCGGCTGAGCGCAGCGGGGCTCTGAAGGGGCTCTGAGCCCCGTGGTCAAGCAGCTTGGCCATGTTTCTCCCTGTCACCTGGATGCTATTTGCTAGAGGTCCCAGCTGGACATGGGGCATTCCCATGGGAAGAGACTGATTAGTTAAAAGGCAGGGTTTTTTGCACACCTCTTTGGGCACCCAAAGTGTCAATGTTCAGGGCAGTGAGGAGCTTGGAGTAGCCTGCCAGGCCATGGATCCGTCAACTGGATATGGTTCCCATCCAAGGATCATCTGCTCTGTCAATTCACTGCACCATCAGCTAAAATGATTAAGAGACCCTGAAGATGTGGAGGAAGCACATGCAGCACGTGAGTGCTCACATTGCTCCTGATGGCAGCTCAACCAGGACCCTGACAATGAGGCTGGAGGCTCCCTGGGACAGGGATCATCCCTTGCTAAGGACAAAAGCACTGCAGTAACATTAATAATGAATTCAACGCTTGTGCTCTGAACAGGCGCTACTGGTCTTGGCTGAGAGGTGATTTTAACCAGATCCTCCAGAAGTGGTAGAAGGAGAGTGAATTTCTCTTAAAAAGAAGTAACTAAATTGGTTCTGCCCTAGCCAAGACCCACAAGAACTGTCAAGATCCAACATATGCTTCTTGTCAACGGGATCACTTTTAGGGGGCTAATGACAGTACAGCCCCCAATGGCTGTTCCTAGACTGACACTGAAGGAAGAGTATGGCAGCTTCCAAATGATCTTGTCTTTGCCCAGAGATGGTGCAAAGCTGGGTGTCCTGAGAACCAACCCAGCTCCTTGGAGCATGTCATCTGAAACTCTTCTTTGGCCATCTCCCACCTCATCACTGCTAGAGCCAGAAAACCACTTGAACCTCTTGTTCAGACCTTGTCTCAGGTTGCTGAAGAAAATCTCAGGGCACTTTTGGTGCAGCGCAGTCTGGCAGAAATCCAGTTTGTAAATACTGTTTTTTTTCCTGTGGCAAATGCTTCTCCTGAAGGCTGATGGCATTCCCAGTCTGCAAACAATGCCAGATCTGACAGTAGCTTGTCAGGGAAATATGGAGTGGTTAAGCTACAGGCATTGCATAGGAGTCTTGAAAAAAAAATAGCAGAGTTAAGAAAATAAATATCTAGAGCAGACGTTGAAGGTCCCTTCTTTTCATATTTCATCCCTCCTAAGGAGAAAAGAAGGAAAAAAATCCTTCTGCACAAATACAGCTCAGAGGAGGAAATGATTTCCTGGCAGGGGCCTTCCCTTATATTTTTGAACTCTGGGGCTGTCTGGTGCTCCCCAGTTTGTCAGCGGGATGTGCTGGGGCACAGCAACCGTTTTGCAAACGTAATCTCCCCCAGGACTCGGGGTGTTGAACAGAGGTGCTGGGGAATTTGTTGTTTGGGACATGTGGCAAGTTATACTTTGCAAATGAACATTTTGTAAGGTTTCCTTTGGGGCTCAGGATTTTCCTCTTTCTGAAGTCGCTGAGGAATACTGACCTGGAAGGGCAATGTTTGTCTGGAATATACGGCTCCTTTTGTATATTTTTCCCTTTCTTAAATCAGAGGTCAATTTAAAATACTGTGGCTTGAACAATTCAGTGCATGAGTGAAAATTAACACAGTGTGGGGTTAGAACAGAGTGTGACTAGATTCTCCATCATGCTAATCAGCTGCCTTTGCAATAGACTTCAGTACTTTCGAGTGATTAAGTGTAAGGTAACTTTAATTAAGTGTAAGGTAACTTTAATATGAGACTCCATCCTTCTCTCTAGAAATCTTCATCCCTCAATTGTCTTTGCTTCCTTTCAAATGTCTTTTCTTTCTATAAATCCTCTTGCACAAGCTTTGAGGCAAAGAGACTGTATGTCAGAAACTGCTAGAGGTGCTGGCTGTAGCTTGAATAAGAGTACATGAAGATGAAGGCAAGGGGAATGTGAAGAATATGCCTTTCTACTCATTTGCGCAATTAGAAAAGTCACTGTGCTATGTAGATTCATTCGTATAAGCAAAAACATGCCAGCTGCATCCTTTTTTTTTCTCTTTTCCAGGTTGCTGGTGTGGCTGTTATGAGTTGCTGCCTCCCTGGTAGAGCAACCACAAAGGACAGCCTGGATGTAAAGAAGAGAAAAGATGCTCATTCTGGCTTGGTTAATGGAGCCTCCGTGTTTGTTGTGATCTCTTTCTCCTCAGCTAACGGTGGATCATAATGATTGCTGCTGTTTGGACGGGAATAATTAATGAGATAAGTGTAGGTTAGTGGCTTGCAAGCAGCAGCCAAGGGCAAGGTTACCTGTCCATTGCAGCTCAGCCTAAACCCCAGGCACTTGCTACCCAAATCTGCAGCAATGTAGTAATGCTGACAAAAGAGCCCTGTTGATCACTGCCCTCCAGTAATTGCTGCCAGTTTGAGTCTGCCTCTCACAACTTGTTGACATCTCTGGATAACTTAACTAAGCCCCTTTAAAAGGTCTCTGCAAAAGAAGTAGGCTGAAGTCTATCACGGTGCAGGTCAGGAATGCAAAGACAAATAAGGTTCTTCCTCAAAGGCTCCTGGGTAGGGGACGCATCGTGTTCCAAGTCATTTTTACAGTGTTATTCTAGGTCTCTGTGTGGATGTTTGGCACTATTTTACTGCTGATTTACCTCACAGGGAGACCTGGCCAAAATACGGCATTTCTGTTTCATGGAATTTGTATGTGTATGTGCAGAATATTAGCTTTGGCTTGAATCAGATCCAAATCAGCATTTTTTTTTTTCCTTTTGGGGTGTGTGTGTGGAAATTCCCTCTTGTACCCTCCTCCCCATCTGGAAGTTTTCCGGATTCAGCAGTGTCTGTATTCAGAGCAGTTCTCAGCAGGTTCAGTGCAAACCGAGGTCAGCGAGAGCTGGTGTGAGTCTATGGTACACATTCTTAGAATACAACTCTCTGGATTATTCTGGGTTTGCTGTACCCTGCCTATAGACAGACTTGCTCAGTAGGCCCGGAGATAAGGGCCTTATGTGCAGGAACTCCTTGAGGAATTGAAGCAGAGACCGTGAGAATCTGGGCTTGTGTCAAATTTAGTGCCAACAGAAGTGAAAGTATCCTGAGTACAAGAAATTCTCCCCCCACTGTATTGCCTGACTTCTTAGATTGCACAGAGACTTCTGCCTCAAAATAGAAGACAAGATCTCCTGGTAGCTGCCTGTGCAATAATTTCAAAAGCTCTTTGCATTTGTAAAGAAAAGTATCCAGCTGATAAATGTTGACCATGGAGCTATTTGGTTGACCATGGAGCTATTTGGTTGACCATGGAGCTAAATGTTGACCATGGTAACATACATGGGCATGGCTCTCAGTTATCCCTTGCTATCATTTCCACAGCTCTTAACCTTTGCTCCTTCCAGAGTCCAGACTGGAGCCCAGTGCCAATACCAATGCCTTTGTAGATGTCTGCAATAGCAGCACTTATCATATGTTCAAACCACAGCCCTTTCACACCTGGCATGATCCCACTGTCATGGTTAGCTAAAAGAGACAAACTCTACATCCCAACTGACACATTCTTCAAGAAAACTGAAATATAGTGCATTATTCCAAGTGACAGTAACCATAAACTGCAGAAAGATAGAAAGAAAGAGGGGGAGAG
>JAVCKT010027918.1:0-17393 GCA_032273925.1 Rhynchotus rufescens | reverse complement strand
CAGCTGTGATGGCTGTAGCTTGTTTTTTTAGAAACAAGCTTGACTTTCTAAACCATATATTCCAGCTGTTTAGTCTTAGTTGGAAACCAGTGAACCTTTAAAAAAATTGAGAAAAAGGAGGAGGAAAGGAGTAGACTGAGAATTAAGAATGTCGCTAGTATTTTCCTGTGCTTTGTCCACTCAAATCTGGATTGTTTTTATGATTAACCATATTCTTAGTCCTGGAAATATGATGTCACTTGGTAACGTGATTCCAACAGAAATATTAGGAGAGAAGCCATTTCTTACATGTGTTGCCATAGAAATGCCCAACATACCATAGGAAAGGTTTATTATGAAACATTGCACTGGCACAGTCATTCGAGCACAGTTTGTTTAAAGAGCAGTGGAGAAAGGGAGAACTTAAAAGAAAACATGGTTCTCCATCTATTTAGAAGGGAAGAACAATTATTTCCAAACATCAGAAAAGATAACGTTGCTAAGTGCAGTTTCAAACGTTGACTTGCTTATTAAACACAGTCAGAAAGAGAGAGAGAGAGAAAGCTTTAAAACTTCAAAAGGCAATGGTAGTCACAAGCTAATGTTCCAAAAGCAATGCATGTGCCAACTTTAATGAATTTATACACACACAGAAATATTTTCTCTCAAGATAGTGTCATGTTGGAGGACTCTCTCTAAAAATGAGATGTACAGTACAAGATGAGGCAGAGAAAAGAGATTCGATGGAGCTGTCCTGGCCAGTTCAACAGGATCAGTTCTTGGACATTTAGGACTCTTTTACAGAAAAGGAGAACCTAAGTGTCTAGTTTTCTGATCAAGACTTGGAAAAATAGCAGGAGATCTAGTCAATAAAATATATATATTCTCTCCTATAAAACCATGGAATTCAGAATAAAGTATTTAAAAATTCACACTTAACCAGAAAGCCTCGATTTCCACTGCTTATAAAGAGATGTTTTTATATGCACAGAAAA
Source organism: Rhynchotus rufescens (assembly GCA_032273925.1). Classification (NCBI taxonomy): domain Eukaryota; kingdom Metazoa; phylum Chordata; class Aves; order Tinamiformes; family Tinamidae; genus Rhynchotus; species Rhynchotus rufescens. The sequence goes on along the minus strand of JAVCKT010027918.1, from coordinate 16,419 downwards.
CATGAATGAGTACACAGAAAGAGACTTCTTGATGTGATTGGTACTCATAGTTCATTTGGAAGATTATTGCTGCTTTTTGGAGATAAGATTCAAACAAAGAATCAAGGAAGTCTTTGAGCAGCTGAACTAATGGAGCCTCCTTCCATAAGGGTTTTGTGCCTTGTAGTCATTTGACTTCACTGTCCATGGATATAAAATTTCCAGATGATAGTGAGCATAATAAAATGCTACATAATTTATAAAAGCTTCCAAATCTCACCGCTGTTCATACTCTGAAAATACGCTACCATGTTTTTTCACATGAAAACAAGACACAGGCAACCACTGTGCATGGATGTCCATTCCTTCTTCCCCTCTCATTTGTCATTTTTTGAATCCTTTGGATAACGCAAACCACAAATCATAGAGGTTTCAAAGATGTTTGAGATTTGTAAGTATTATTAAGAGGCGTAGTTAGGTAGAAGATGCTTTATTAGTATTTTCACTAAGGGAAGGGTTGTAGCGTAGGTGTATTTGCAAATAGCATGCATAAGAGATTTGGAAGCTGAGCACCTTTACAGCTTCATATGATCACTTCCCAATGGCCCAGACAAATCATTCCCTGGTAGATATCAAATGATATTATACACTCAGTTTCTCCAAACAACGTGATGTGTGTTTTTCCAAAATCAACCACCTATCCAAAAACATTATTTTTTCTTTCAGATCTTTTTTTTTTTTTTTTTTAATCTGGGGAAAAAGTTAGTAGAATGTGATAAGAATACGCTACATTTTTGGGAAGATCCAGTGGTCTTGGACTAACGTTAAGCAAACAAAAATAACTTGAGCAGTCATTAACTTGGATTAACAAAATACAAGGACATAGTGTAAGAACATATGAGCAGATGTACGAGGACAGACCAAATGTTTCTATAGCGCAACATGATCTCTCCAGGTTTAGTTATGATTACGTATGGCATCTGTTCTTACTGGCTCAAAATGTAGGTGCTCACTGTGAGAACTCACCACTAAACGGGTTTGTTGAGCTGGGACACTCAGACTCTGTCCCATTCCCACAGCAAAATGCTATGAAGTAGCCAAAAAAGAATATATAGCAAGCAGTATAAGAACGGGTAGTGGTAGTATTCCCCAGGAAATCCTCCCAGCATCTGGATTTTGCTGTCCAAGGACAGTCTTGAAGCAGAGACCTGGTCTTACAAGTCTTACAACCAACAGCCCTTGAGTAAGTCTGGTTCCTTGAACGGATCCAACCACTTCTGGAATACATGTACATTGACAGCACTGGCCAGATCCTGTAGCAAGACATGGCACAGCTGAATTATATTTCACGAAGGATCGCCCCTTTTTGTTTGTTCTGAATCTACTTCTGACAGTTGCAAACAATGCTCATTAGCTCCTGTATTAAGAGACAGTGCGAAAAGATTTCTTACACATCTCCTCCCTGACACATGATCTTATAAAAATTTGTTTCATGTTCCTTTACAAACTCATTTTCCAAACTCATTTAGTCACTCCTGGAACAGAAATCATTCCTCCGCATTGATCAGCTTTGCTGTATTTCCCCAAACCTTGCAATTCTGCTATGTCTTTTCTGAAGTGAGACACAGAAGACCAGAACTGTACACAATATTGAGGATATGCCATGGACTGATACAAGGAAATTATGATGCTCTGTTTTGTTTAGTATTAATAATAATTCCTAACATTCAGATTGCTTTTTTTGACTGGTACCGAACTCTGAGCTGAAACAGAATTTGTGAACTGGAAAATTGCAAGCCTGGAGAAGAATTCCTGTCTTCGGTTGCACACAGGCAGTGTATGTGCTGCTGCTTCTGTCAGCCTTGCTTTCTGCTCAGAGCGTGCTCATCACAGGGAGCATTTGAGGAAGTCCCAGGGAAGGATGCTGCAATGTGTATTGCTGAAACAGCAGAAACAATGGGTGAGTTTTGTTAAAGTACTAACTACCATTTTCTATCACCAAGTTGAATGGCAGCTGTGTGAGCTGGTTAAGAGTAAATTCAAAGTCTCTCTCTTTTGTCTTTGGAAACTTGCGTTCAGGGTCAGATTTTTTTCATAAATCAGTGAGACATACTGGAAATTTTCAAACACACTACTTGTGTATACTCATTGTACATCCACTGTCATTGAGCAAACCCCAAATTCTGTAGGTATTAGCAATGGCAAATGATAAAGATTCAACATACTCTGGCTTATTTGTTACGAGCTGTGGTGCAAATGTTCTAGGAAAACAATGTTTAATAACATCATCAGCTAATAAAATGGCTTTCTCCACAGTGTTTACACAAAGGTCTCGTTTTCTTTGAGCAAGCTGGCTTTGACGTTACTGGGAGACATTTTGTGGCAGATATTTACACTCAGCTGGATTCCTGTGGCATTTTCCAAATGTAGCTGACATAGGGCTTGGACCCCAGCTGCCAAAAGACAGAGGGGCACTTTGCATAGCACCTTATCAATTTGCTGTGCAGACTGACGAGTCTGATTGCTTTTCCAGGCTTTGGACAGCTGGCTAAACCTCCCTGAACCATTAATCTCAGGACAGCTTGCACTAACAGGACTGCTTCGGTGATTTCTGTAAAAATAGACCACAAGGAATGCATCAGGGAGGAGAGTTTTTGTGTGTTTTACAGCTTCTTGACCTCTTTGGGGTGGATTTTTTACTAATGGGAAGGATTAAATGGAGTATCCTGGTGTCTCAGCACAAGGCAGTGACCGACTTGCACAGCTGTTCTTAGTCTTGTCTCCCAACAGCATTGCTGCTTTGGCCTTGCTACTGAGCACACAATCTAAAAGGCCACATTCACTGTGTCTTCAGCTCTGCTTCCTCCCAGTAGCTCGATTTTTTCAGGTCTGACTTAGACATGACTAATTCTAGTTTTTCTTAAGCTTGGTTTCACTGGAACAGGCCTAGAGAAAAACTGGATGGAAAGAACAAGTGGGAAATATCTGAAAATATTTCTCTTTTCCTAGCATGTAACTTTTATTTAGTTGGTGATTATGATTTCAGGCCATTCAGACTGAAAAATAACAACACAGAGCAACCATTGCACCCTCACCAATTTTAAGATTCATGCAATTTTGGCATGTACATGTTAAGGGAACATATCCTATGATTACAAAAATATAGTCATGGAGCAATTTTTCTCAAACTGGAAAAAAACCTCTATTTGCTATAGAAAGATTCCTTTTTATGAGCAATAAACAAGTCCTTATCACAGGTGAAAATGAAGCATGTGTTAGTGCAACTCCATGGATTTTCATATATTTTCAACTATATCTAATATGCTGGTAAAAGTAATGACGATACTGAGTACTTAAAACCAGCTGAAGTGCTTCTACCAAAAGACATATGTATTAATGTAGGCACAGATGGAGTTAAGATCTGGGTATAACTTGAGTTGTGAGTAAATCTCAGCTGCTCTGTGTTTTTGCAACCACGCTCTTTGTGGCTACGCTTCTGGTGGAGCCTGTGTTCTTTCCCACTGATGGACTACACGCCTGTGGTTTCCCTTGACATGTCAAGTCTGCTGGGTGGTTTCATTATCATCTAACAAACGTTTCACTCACACCATGAACACATAAAATTGTCAATCTTTTTCCCATACACAAAACCGAAGAAATCAACTGCCTTGTTACCACCACCTAGTGGTGGTCATGGTATTCATGTAGCAAGCAGTGCTATTACCCACACACAAAAGCTGCAGAAAAGCACAAATTATGGGCAGTTTATTGGCTCTTTCTGCAGATATAAAAGGTGCACTTGGGTGCCCTTAACTCCTTCTTCATAGCAAGTCAGGATGCTGAGGAGTTCTCTCAGTGACTGACTTACAAACATCTTTTAAATGATTTAACATTGAGGTGTCAAATAGTCCGTCTTTTCAATAAACAGCAATCTTTTTCTCCATAGAGAGGAAGTTATCCTGCTGTCCTGACACTCCCAGTAATTGCTGTGGTCTTGCTCTCAACCTTCTTCCAGCACTCTTTGTATCCTCTCAGAAAGCATGCTCAGCCTCATCATAGTCACCATGCCTGGGATGCAGCGGGACTCTAGGAAAAGAGCTAACAGCAAGAAGCGTACAGGCTGCAGCTAAATAAGAGGTTAGAAAAACATGGGTTTTTTTTTTTTTTAATTTTTCAGTAGACCCTTCAGCTTCCTGCCAGACTCCTCTCAGTGGCGTCTAGTGACAAAATAGGAAGAAACGGGCACAAACTGAAACACAGGAATTTCCAGCTGAATATAAGGAAACGCTTTCTTTCTGTGGGGGTCACTGAGCTGTCAGAGAAGCTGCCCAGAGAGAAATAGGCTGCCCAGAGAACTGGTAGACTCTCTATCCCCGGAGATATCTAAAAGCTGTCTGGACACAGACCTGTGCAACCTGCTGTAAGGGTCCCTGTGTGCAGAGCGGGTTTGCACAAGATGATTTGCAGATCTGATTGTTTGGTGAATCTGTGTGTGACTCTCTGTAGGTGTGAAGTTCATACTTTGTTTAGAGAAGTGCACACAGCTTCAAATATAGCATGAAGAACATATGGAGGCAAAGTCTAAAAAGAGCTGCAGTTAGCATTATTATGTTTTCTTCTCAAAATTTCCAGTAAGTAATGAAGTCCTTAGCACTTTGAAGTTCAGACCTTAGGAGCTGGAGGAACAGCATCAACACGCCTGTTTCAGTGCATGGAAGATCAGAGATCGAGACTTCAAGTCAGCTTCCCACTGTCCACAAATGTATAGAGAGCAGGACAGGCTATGTGCTTCAAGGAATGAACACTGACACAGAGCGTGAGATGGATGTCTGTGCAAGGGACAGATATCCTTGAAACTCATTTAATTCATTTGTAATTTCACTGGGCTGTATCAGAAACTCAGAAAGACACAACTGATAGCATGTTCTCTGTGCATTACAGAACCACACAGAATCATTAGTCCTTTATGTCTTCATCTCAGTGATTCACTGTCAGGCAATAAATTCTGGCATAAGTCAACGAATTAGCACTCTTATAAGGAGTAGGAACACATTCACTAAGGTAGCTGTTGTGGTTTCATATCTCCAATAATTTCATCCACAACTGCTGTATTTTAATGTAGGTGACACGTCATTTTAATATATGAATATCACTATAAGAACAAGTAAAATAAAAACTAGTAAGGGACTTGCTACATTTATAAATACCATTTTAATTTTTCTTGCTAGCTGGGGACCAGACTTCCCTAAAGAAATTATCTCCACTTTTTAAATATTGCTTGTGTCAAGAAGTTTTGTCCAGTCTGTCCTGATGGTTCCCTGTCAATTCCATGTAAGACAAAAGTTTGAGCTTCCAAATTTTTTGAGCTTCCAACTTTTTTGAGAAGGATATGTGGTTTTAATACTCACTTGCCACGAGAGGTCAGCATAAACCTCATCAAATAGCAGCTGGTTCTGTTTACCAACATTTAGAGGGGGAAGTTACCAAAAAGCCATATCCACCTTCTTCCTCCTTCATGGCAGCAGAAATACATTTACAAATATGTATACACTACTAATTATACTAATATTACTAGTAATACATTATTAATACATTTTAGCTTGAACCTTTTTCATAGCACAATTGATCTGCACCACACTGAAACAAGAGGGTTTCTCATCCTTGCCTAGAGCTACTTTTCTAAGAGAACTATGGAGGTTTATTGCCTCCTTTCTGGAAGTCATGGTCAAAGGGACACATAGCGTGTCCTTCCAAAGAATTGCCTCAACCAAATCCAGCTTCAGGGAATTGCATAGTCACAGGCATAAAAAGCCAACTAAATGTTACTGCTTATTATTAGGAGAAGAAGCTCCTAGTTTTTCTACCAGCTGTTGCATCAAGCATTAAAAACTACAAGTGAACGCAGTTGCAGTCTAAGAAGGCTGTAATTCTTTTGTTTGGTCAGTAGATGTCAACGATGCACATACATACGCACACAGGGACAACATGGAAGAAAGAATTATTCTAGAGATTAAAAGAAAGAAAAGTCAACTTCCTTTTTTACCTTCTGGATTCAAGATGCAGTCATCGGAAAAGAGAATATACATAACAGGGAAAATGCTCCCTACAAGTATTTGAGATTCCTGTATCCCACTTGCAAATATGATGGCACAGCAAAACTGTGCAGTGCCAACATAGGGACAGGCTTGTATCATTTCCATACAAGTTTTGGCAAATATTCACTCATTCTTTGTGAAAACCTCTCCCTTTCAGACTTGTGCCTCATGCACTGTTTTAACAGCTAAATGCAAATTATGGGTAAGTTGTTAGGCTAATCCTAAATCTCGCCTCTATTGAAAACTATTTAAAAGGATTGACTCATTACACTTCAGTGCAGTTTATAGACTTATTAATAGCATGGTTTATTTTGCTAGCATAAGTAAATCAAGTAAGAAAAACTGAATCTCATTCAGGAATAAATAAAATGTGACTTTCACTCCTTCAGAACCACCATCATTTCACAACCTGCTGAATTCCTACGCAACACTGTAAACCTACTACTAAAAGTCTGCGTTCCACCCTGGAGAGTCCTAGGTGATTGACTTGGCATCCCTTCCTCCCCCTCCCTTTTTTTTTTTTTTTTTAATAGGAAGTACCAGGTAACAATAAACATGACAAAATGCTGAAATACACATTTGAGAACACTCATCTTGTTCCACTGTTCTGAGATCGCCATCCCTGGAGCTGGGAGAATCTGGCATCACAAGCAGGATGCAAAGATCATGAAGGTGCCAGAGTAGGAAAAAAAGGAGCTTTAGCACCCTTGAGCTCAGCAATGATCATCTGACAAGTTTCACACCAGCTAGTATATGAAGGCACTGGTCAGGCTATCTTTGTACATCTTCATTAGTTCTTCCTAGAATGGCTTTATACCTTTCTAAATGAACTGTCCTTCCAATTTCTTTCTAAAATCCTTTACTAGGCACCTCAACAGACTATGGGCTGCCTGAGAACACTAAAGGAGGACCAGATGGGCTTAGAAGACCAGGAAACTTTTTTCATTTTCAAACCAGTAAAAATTGATTCTTTTATATGATACACCAACAAAAGAGTCTTGCTTGAACAAAAAAAAAATTGCTTTGCTTGCTCATTTTTTTGTTGGCACACCCACACATATATATGTGCACAGCAGACCTAGATGCACAAACCCCAGCTTGAAGGCTACCTTTTCTTTTGTTTCCCCCTAAAAACATTCTCTGGCAGCAGTTCATACCAGAAAGGGGGAAGAAAAAAAAAAAAAAAAAAAAAGAAAAATAAAAAAAATGGTATTTTGAATACACAAATCAGTTGAGGAAGCTTCTTCTTAATATGAGGTTGTTAGAAAATAACTCATGAATAAGAGAATGTATTTCTCTAAACCCTGTGTAACATAACTGTAGACATTATCAGTCGTGTATGTCAAGTCCTTTTAACTTGCTAGCACATCCTTAAATCACAGAATGGACCTCTAGGGATCAGCCTGCTCCAGCAGGAACACCTAGAGCACGAGGCACAAGGTCACATCGAGGTGGGTTTTGAAAATCTCCAAAGAAGGAGACTCCACAGCCTCCCTGGCAGCCTGTTACAGGCCTCTCACACTGTCACTCTGACAGGAAAGAAGTTTTTCAGCACATGGAGATGGAACTTCTTGTGTTGCAACTTGTACCCATTACCCCTTGTCCTGTCATTGGCCACCACCAAGAACAGTTTGGCCTCATACTCTTTACGTTCTCCCATCAGGTATCCGTACATATTGCTAGGATCCCCTCTCAATCCTCTCTTCTCCAGGCAAAACAGGCTCTCTCTAGAAGCTCCACATCCCTCTTGTACTGGGGAGCCCAGAACTGCACAAAAAATTCCAGGTGCAGCCTCACTAGAGCTGAGTAGAGGGGCAGGATCCCCTCCCTTGACCTGCTGGCAACACTCCTCCAGGATCCCATCGGCCTTCTTGGCCACGAGGGCACACTGCTGGCTCACGGTTGCCTTGGTGTCAACCAGGACTCTCAAATCTCTCTTCTTGGAGCTGTTTTCCAGCAGGTCAACCCCTAATCTGTACTGGTCTCTGGGATTATTCCTCCCCACAAATAAATGTTGCATCAAGAAGTAGCTTCTCACAGGTTGACTCTGCACTCTGCAAAGTCTGACTCTTTGACTCTGCAAAGTCATTTATTTCAGTGAGTTTTCATATTCCACTTCCTACTCCCTTAGTGCATCTAACTTGGAAAGGTTTTCTTTAAAAGAAAAAATCAAAGATTTTTAGGAAGAAACATACAGAGACAGGGAAGAAGTGAGAGCATAGAGGAAAAGTTCATAATTTGCCTTCACACAGTCTTTGCTATGCTTATGTTAAAAGCTATCACTACTTGGCCCAGCTTGCAGACAATGTTCAAGCCTATTTTCCCAGCTATTTTTAGGAGTTAATCTCTCCAAAACCCCATATCTCCCTTTCTGGCCACAGCACAAGCCAATAATGTGAAATGCTTAGAAATCAAACTTCTACATCCCTGCCTTTTTCCTAAAAATTTGCTCCATGACTATTTTCTCCCTTTAAAGAAAGTTCTTCTCATGCCACCCTAGTTTATAAGCCCTCTTGCAGAACTGCAGCTGCTGAGTCATCCTGGAGGAAGCAGAGCCTTGCTATAAAAGGAGAGCAGCAAAACTCCTTTTTTTCTTTCCCCCTCCTTTTCTTTTTTTCTTTTATAGGAAGAATAGCATTGGGTGATATTTTTACACTGCACCATACATATACTACTGGAATATGTTTTGTAGTCTGGGGTCTACAGACCCCATAGGAACTTTTTCCTCTGGGTTCCTACCGAGAGGAACTTTTTCTTCATCACCTTCTGGCAGTATTATTAGGTCTGGATAGCAAAAATCATGAAGCAGTTTATTATTTCTGAAATAGTGCAGTTTTCTATGTTCTCCTCTGCCTTGGCTCTTGCTAACGTGTGTTTGTCAGTTTGCTCCTGCTCCTCTTCAGAGGAAGGGAGTGTCTGAGGCTAGAAACTGCCTCTTCCGGATCAAGCAGAGACTCCCTGGGGTATATGGAAGTTTCCAAGTTGCACTGCTACCAAAAAAAAAAAAAAAAAAAAAAAAAAAACCGTCTCCACACCCTTATGTGGATTAGCAATGGCTTCATCCTTAATGGGAATTCTTTCTTTTTTATTTATTTATTTTAATTCCTGCCTCATGTCTCTGGGAGATGAACCTAATTTTCATGGCAGTGGTGCATTTTTGCTTAGCCCACGCATGTGTGTGTTTGTTGTTATTTTTGTTGCTTTTTAAAACATAGTGATTGCTCAGAGATGACTTAAAATAAGGGATTGAGTTACTGCTGCCCTCCTCCTTCAGCATATTGGAGAGAATTTTCTTGTTATTTTGCCAGAGTAACCCTTATGCAATTGAGGATGCAGAAAATAGCAGGGAAAAAAAAAAAACACAGAAAATAGAGCTAAAAACCTTTTCTGGAAGCCATGCTGATTGTACTACTGTATATTCCCTGCCTTTCTGCTGAATGATTTTGCACATGTTCCATAGCACTTGTAAACAGAATATCCATAAGGGATCAGGTTCTCTGCTGCTAAAAAAATATACCTTTCTAATTAAAGGGCCTCTCTTCCCCCTCTGCACCCCCATCCCTCCACACTTCACCAAAGCGGACCAACCAAACACAAAACTATTTGTCCCTGCAGGTGGGTAATTGCCCAAGGGAGGGTAAAGGAGTGGTGACAGCCATGAGGAGTGTTGTTACTAAGAGCTATTATGCAGTCCTTGCCAGTGCAGGAATCTGTCCAAAGATGAACTTTGCAATGGGAAACTACACTACATTCATAGTTTCTGTTGCATTTGCCTGATGAAGCTGACTGCCGCAATCCAAACTTTTTAATTCTTATCTCTTTTCCTAATCAGCCTAAATCTGTAAACCTTTCTATGCTGATAACGCCATATCACCGAGTAGATTTATTCTGGCTTACTTTTTTACCAGTTTGGTCTATTGCTATTTATTCTGTGCTGTCAGTCATATGAATAATGAGTCTTATTCCCTTTTGGTGTATGGGTGACTGACTTGTTAGAAAGCCTGTGAACTTCTCAGGCATGAGCAGATCAATTTGCTGTGAATACCCCTATCCATTTGTGATATGGTATTTAGGTCAAGCAGAGCCATATTGTGTGCTCGGAGAAACAGGCACCTGTTTGTGCAAAAGACTGAGGAAAAGAGGGCTGAACATGCGCCAGCCCAAAGCAGCACAGAAATAACATGTTATCTTTTCCCCTCTCCCCCCCAAGACACAGAATAAGTAGGCAGGAACAAAAAAACAAAACAAAAACAAAACAAAACAAAAACAAAAAAAACATAACCACCCCACCCCCAAAACCTACTGGAGCCTTTTTTTTTTTTTTTTTGTTAGATAAATATCTTGCCATCTGGAAGGAGGCTGGTTGTTGGGTTGTGACAGCAAGAAGAAAGCGTTTGCCAACCCTTTGGCTAGAATATTGTATTGCAAAGCATCATGCCAGCTTCCAAAATTAGCACCTTTTAATTCAGAGCTTGTAGCAGTAGGTTTCAAAAAACAGCTACCTCTGGGTTACATTTTTCTCCTATTAAGAGTCCAACTTGCACTTTTCCAACAGGCTTCTTGAGACAAGAGGATGATCAGGCATCTCCAGGTATAACCTCACATGCTGTAAGCGTGAGAGGTGTGGGGAGAGGCAAAGCTGGTCCAAATATGCAAAAGCATGCAACTAAGTTAAATGTATCCTATTCTCTTTTGACAATCTTTATAATAGCCTGAGAGAGCTTTTCTTTTTGGATTTGTTTGCTGGAAACTGCCCTAGCTATGCTGCTACAGAAATAAATTGAAACAGATGTCCCAGCTCCCACGTGGAACTAGGAGAAAGCTGCATGCAGGCCCTGTCCAGACAGTGCAGGCTGCAAGCTGGGCATGGCCATGATCATCGGTGCCTTTTCTCAGTCATGGTCAACTTTAGGTAAAACAAAACAAGATGCTTTGCTCTTGCAGAAAAGACTACTAATTTGTGGCACCTTCGGTGATATCCTAGATACGGTTACTCCAAATGAATTCATTTTTTTTTCCTACTCCACATTATGTTAAAGTAAGCTAGAGTAAATGGCACTAGTTGCTTTTTTTTTCTCCTTTGTGCTTTGTGTTTATCCAGCAATAGGAAACGTTACTTGCCTGAAGAGGTGATGTGAGCTGTAAGTAAAGCTCTGTTTGCAAAGCACTCAATGGTGCTCAAGTGCAAGGCAGGAGGAGAGCGTAACCCAGGAGTATCAGGATCGCCAGACTCTGCATAACAGCTTGGCTCTGGGAGCAATAAAAGCTATATAATGACATGCCAATAGTTGCTTATCATCTCAGAGGAGGGAACTCTGCAAGGTGCATGACCAATCTGGAGCAGCTAAGCTGCACGTGTTTGAGCACTGAGGCCTTATCAGCAATAATGGGCCATACTTTAGAGCAGCTGCCTGAATCACAGCAACCTTCTCCTCTGACAATGTCAGCAGCAGTCACTCTGATCATTCACCTGACTCCAAGTGGAAATAAACAGTCTGTGCTTATCATGTATTGTGAGCACTTAGAAGTTTTTACAGTCCAGAATCCCATTGTATTAGGAACTGTTCCCAAAAGAACCAAAGCAGCGGCTCAGACAGTTTATCACTGCCAACAAGACACAACAGATGGATGCAGACCGAATGGAGTAGAGCAGGCTGCAATGTGAGTGTCAAGTGATGGCACCTATGTTATCCATGACTTCTGGTGAATTGTCTTAAGCAATTCCCAAGCTTTTACTGGCATCACTGCACGGCACCTCAGAAGAGACCAGACGCAACAGGAGAATGGAAAAATTAGAAAAAATACTCCTCAGTGATTTGGACATCATCTCATTGAAACTGAGGACCTGCTATTCACAGCAAGTGAAGCTACGAACACTCAGGTGCTACGATTTCCTCGCCTGTGCCATTTGACAGAAATCAAGAGCCACATCTCAAAGTCCCACAATGCTGAGCCCCCTTCACAGACCAAACCTGCAGGTGGATGGGCCCTGCAAAAACTCTGTGAAAGGGCTGGTACGTACAACCTGCTTCCCAGAGAAGTGCGTTTCCTTTTCCTGAAATCCTTTCTGCACTCAGAGGATGTCATTACTAGCTTCAAAAGTATGAAAGAGCCACAACACATTGTGCAGTACAGGACACCCCTACCAGCCTGGGGCACCCAGGACAAATAGGAGGTGAAGCAGTAGCTCCCTTGCACCAGCACTGCTGCATCCCAGGGTGAAGGCTTTGGTGGGGGTCACCCCTTCTCACACTTCGCTGTGCAAGAACTCATTGAAGCTTTATCTTTTAATTTTAAGCATAAAGATGCTGTTTGTCTCTGACTTGGCTTTCTTAATACACAGTTGTATCACCATCTCGTAAACTTTGCGATAGAAGAGTAAAGTTGCAAAACCCAAATGTCCTAGACTTTAGAAAATGTGTGTGTGTGTGTGTGTATATATTTAAATATACATTCTGAATCTCATGGAAGACTTGCAAAAGTAGACATCACTTTCTCTTATAATCTCTTTCATGTAAGAAAGAGTTTAACACAGTATCTCTGATTTTTCGCCCCAAACACAATTTCTTCTTTATCATTAATGTGAATCATAGCTCCAAACAGTTCAGCATGCCCTTTAGTCTCATGGTATGGAGCTGAGTCAGTTCATAAATTTGATCTTTGCTCTTAAAAAGAATTCACCAAAAGCTGTAGTCTATGGGAAAGATATTGGGAAAAGGCTGGATATCTCCGTTTTTACAATACCCATCTGTCTGCTGTCAGGCCTCATCATCTGTGGGCTAGTAGTGTAACAGGAATGCTAAGCGTGTTTTTTCCAGCACAGATACCACTAGGAGCATCAGAACAGAGCCTTTGGCTACAAACTCAACAGCCAAAGCTCAGGTGAGTCACAAACCGACTCAAAAGAAAATAGAATCATGAGGAAAAGCATTTAATTAAAAAGAAATAAAAGTGGCTACTTAAGGTGGTAGATTGGATCAATCCAATTAGGAACACAGAAAATACAGGGGAAAAAACACCTATAGGGAACAATTTGTAGCTTGCATGGGAAGATCCAAGGCTATCATTTTCGTAAGGGATAAATTCCTACTGTCTGCCTCCATTATCTCAGTGTGTGAGCTTCACATAAGGCCCTGGTTAATCTGTTTTAGTTAGAGGTACCAGTCAATTCAAGCTGCTGTACTCACACCTGTAGAGAGGTGCTTGCCACAGTATGCTTCAGTCTTGAATCTTACAAACTCAGCTTATGTAAGAAATTTGTCAAGCAATATCATGCACCCACACTGAATTATGTATCTGTACACATACACACATATATTATGATAGTTTGGTAACAAGACTTGGAGCAGCTCTTTCCCAGAGCTTCCCTGAGCTCCCTTCACAGCTCTTGGTTGGAGCTAAAGAAGTTTATGGAAGGAAAATGCTTTTCTGTGGGCAATCAAAACTGCTGCAAAATTGAAGATATTCACATCTAAAACAATTCTTGAGGAGTTGGAAAGGCTGAACTTGCACCTATTCTGCTGCAGGAGCTCAGGAAAGGAGAGAAAGGCACCTGAAGTAGCAGCAGTTTCTGCTCCCAAATCTGCTTGCAAAGCACTGACTAGGAAAAACTCACAGCACCCTGGCAGAAAGCCAAGGCTGGCTTCACTTGCACAAGCCTCTGTGAAGTTACTCCCTTGCAATTTATATCATTGAGACCAATAAGTTACGGAAAAGGAAATGCAGTGACCAGGTTCCAAGGACAAGGTCACAGCACTTGCCAGTAGCAAAGGCAAAAGAGCAACAGTCTTCCCTCTCTGTCCTGACGCAACAGTTATTCTGCATTATTTTTAATGAGTGGCTTCTTTAGGATACTGATGAGTAAAAACGCTGAAAATAAAAAAGGCCAATAGCTACCTGAACTTACACTGGAGAAATTATGGAACAAAATATTGCTTAGTTTTTTTTAGAAAACAACCAGGAAATTGCACAGTTATTTTAACTGTGGGTGAAACAGCAGCTTGGAAAGGAACTGCTCCTACTTTTGAGACTAGTGTCAATGTGAAAGCAAAATCTACAAGAAAGGAAATTTTAAACAAATGACTCATTTACTACTCATTTCTGGAAGAGGAAATGACAGTCTTCAGTGCAAACAACTCAAATCTCCAACTGCAGGGCAGCCTGAGAGGTGAAATCCAGAACTTCATTTCATCAGAAAAGTCCAGCCCTTTGCAAAGATGAAGCTGCCTTGAAGCTTTTCAGCTACAACTTCTGCACTTGATGAATTGTGACCGAAGGACACCATGTCCTAAACGCTCAGCACCGTTTGTGATACCTGCCTGAATATTACAAAGTGTAAGTCCAAGTCAAAAGTGGTTAGTATGCGCAGACACGAACGCCCAACTAAAATAAGCTCGCCAGGGGCAGTAAATCTTACTAATTGAATAAATAAATAAACAAACAAAACAAACAGTATCAAAAGAGAGGGAGAAGGGGTATCCTGACCATTCCTCCAGGCAGTCCAAGTTGTCCCGTCAAAGGCTGGTACAAGTGAATGGGAACACCCACCTGCTCTTACTGAGTCCCCAAGACCCCTTGATTTGGAGCCATTAACACCATGGTAGCAGTGCAGCATGAGGAGGAACAGAAGGCATTTAAGGAAATCAAAGGAGGACTTTTCAGGGGCTTTTTTGGAGGTCAAGCAGGATGCTGCAGAAATGGCTCACGAGATACAGAAGGTAGCAGGAAAACAAGCATTCAAGGAGAATAAAAAAAAGCTAATAGCAACAGAACTCTTTAAAGGAACACAAAGTGTCCATGTGACTGAAAAAGCCTGTAAGCATTGAGTTAGTCATTACTGACAAATAAGTAATAAGAAAAATCTTTCTGATCAGCTGTATTAAGCTCTCATCTATCCTTCATACCATTAAAGCTAAATTGACTGCTTGCTATTTTATCTGCTAAGAAATTAAGAGGGAGAGGAACAAGAAGGCAGACCAAGCATTACTTGTCTAGATAATCTTTCTTCAACTTGTTTTTTAGCCAATGTTGAGCCACTGAATAAAGAAAATCATGACAGTGGTAAGGAATTTTACCTGATAAAGGAAGCATTCAAGAGCATTAAATGCTCTCTTACCTGCAAAGCCACTTTGAGCTTGTGCTAAAGGTGCATTTGTATATCTGGTCAAGATGTCCCACATACCACTGGGCTGGTGACAGGTAGCAAGCTCCAAGTTAGCTGTATGATGATTATTTCCTTTATGAACAGCAAAACAGTCTAACTCTAGCAAATACATGAGACTTTGTTAAACTACCTCTTTCCCTTCCTTCCAACCTGTTAAAGATGATACACAAGAAAAGCACTAAGCTTTTCCTTAATGCATTGATGGAAGAACAGAGTCTGTTTTTGTAAAAGTTTCCTTTTCACATATGCTCTCTAGGTCTCTGCTAATATCCCTTCTGCTTCAAAAGGCAGGAAAGGGAACCATTCATCATCAGGGTAAGAAAGGCAGCTGGGGTTAAGCAGGTCATCAGTGCAGGTCAGGCAGCTGAATTCCTTTGCCTAGCATCCCCCCAGATGATATGACACAGAGCTCTTCTGCTTTTCTTGCTTTTCCTGGTTTTCTTAACAACTTAACAGGGTTTCTCTTAACTCAGATATAAAAATACTCTGTAACTATTAGGATCATTTGCTTGTTGCAAAGGCCTCCTGTGAATACTAAGTTAAACATGAGGACTTATGACTCTGTAACAGTATGCAAACTGTTCAAATTGACATGTTTTCTAGAAGTTAGCAAACATTGCAAAGGTATTGGACTTTAAACAGGTGGCTGTTACGGATTTTCCTCCAGTTCAAAGAGGTTCTCTTAGCTCCAGCCAATGAACACTATTCAAAACCTCAGAGCAATAGGTTTATCATTATTTCCTATTCTGCATGTGGAATCTAGGCTCTGGGTGGTCTACAATCAAAGTAAGGTTTCTCCCCTGCCAAATACTTACAGTCACAAGCAAAATTTGAAGATATATTTTTAAAGGGCATATATTCTAAGGGGAATAAAATACATGGCCAGACTATTATTTTATGGTGACACAGTTAGAAAGTAAAAGGGATCAAAATAACACACTGTAAACACAGATGTACTTCAGTGCCACACAGATGGCACTTCAGGAGCAGGAGGTCTAGACACTTTCAGTCACATGGACACTTTGTGTTCCTTTAAAGAGTTCTGTTGCTATTAGCTTTTATTATCACACTATCACATCGCTTCACCACTGTCTGTCATAAAAAAAGTCTTCCCATTTGGAAAATGGGAATAATATGCTAATTTTTTTTATTAAAAAAAAAAAAAGTCTGCACTGTCGGACC
>JAVCKT010027915.1:43987-59640 GCA_032273925.1 Rhynchotus rufescens | reverse complement strand
GGGCCGGGCCGGGCCGGGCCGCGTCTCTGCGCTGCGCCCGCCGCCTGCGAGCGAGCGAGCGAGCGAGGCACGGAGGGAGGAGACAGAGCGCGCGCGAGCGGGCGCGGCGCCAACCGCCGCCAACCGCCCCCTGCGAGCGGCCCAACCGCTTCCGGGAGCGCGGCGCGGGCCCCGCCGCCGCGGGGCTGCCCGCTTCCTGCCGCCCCCGCGCGCCCGCACAGCGGCGCCCGTGCCGGACCCGCACCCGGACCCGGCTCCACCGGTCCCGGCTCCGCTCCCGGCCCGCGAGCTCCTCCCGGCTCCGCTGAGCGCCCCGATCTTTCTGAGGCGCCCTTTGCGCCTGGGGCCAGGGCCGTCTCCTGCCTTTTTCCTTTTACCGTTATTTTTAACGCTTTTTTTTTTTTTTTTTTTTTTTCTTGCTCACCCATCCACAAGTAGACCAGTGAAACTAAATGTGCCTGGAAAAAGAAGTACACCTCCTCGGAAACATGAGCACGGCTGTTGTTAATGAAAACGGTGTTGCCGGTCTTTACAAATGCTGTAATTTCAGCTCTTAAAAACAAATAAATAAATAAAAACAAGAGAATGGCTAAGAGGTGTCCCAGAGGTTACAATTTCAGCGCTTCCCGGTTGTCTCCTGGCTTTGGAATGGTCACTCCGTGTAATCAGGCAGGCTTGCTCTGGAAGGCTGAAACCACCGGTGAGGTCCAGGTGCTTTTTATAAATAAATAAATAAAAATAAAAATAATTTTTTTAAAAAAAGCTTTATGTGTTACCGTCATGGCATAAGATCAGAATGCTGGTTTTGCCGAGACTTGCAGGAGGTGGCTTTGCTCTGAGTTAGTTCCCAAGGTTGCTATGAGGCTGCATTTGGGGAAAAGCAGCACCCTAAGCCTAACAGGTAAAAGGATAAAAGCATCGTCATTATCATCGCAGAAGGCCGTAAAGTGCCCTCGTTACATATCTGTCAGTGGTAGATAACATACGTGTAATATGTGATGCTGATGAGACATTGTCCACGCTTATACATTGTTGCTTCCACTCCCAGCAAGACTCCCTTAAAAACATCATTTCCCATTTCTTTCAGCTTCAGAATAGGAACTAGTCAGCCCTCTGCTGACCCTGCTCTCCCTCGCATGGAGGCAGGTGGGATTTGGGAGTGCTCAGCTTCCAAAAACCAGCCTCTTGGCCAGCACGGATGTAGGGGATTCCTCTGTGGCACTGCTGCAAGCAAACAAGTGTTGTGGCACCTCCAGTTGCAGTGGTGCCAATGTAAAATTGTTTTGTGTTCGTTATTACTTCGTTTTACTTTAATTATTTTTAGATTAGTGCTTTCTGTTAAGATGATGGAAGCTGAGCTATGTCCAAAACCTATGCTTAGGGTCAATTGAGGCTTTTATTTCACCAAGAAACACGTGGGGCATTATCTGGCTCTCCGTAAGCAGGTCCATGATATCTTTTGAGTCAAATCATGGAAGAAAACAGAATAGATTTGGTTTCTCAGTCTAAGGATGGCCAAATTTTGATGCACATTTGTGAGTTTTTTGATCCCATGGTTAGAAGATGGCTTCCTTCATGCATGGGGAATGTTTTCGCATCTGGATTTTAGTAAGTTCCATATTTTCCCCTTTTGATACATTTTTAGCAGCACCAATGAAACTGAAATCAATGGAAAGCTATCTCAGATGAGGCTCTTTAAAGAAATTTGGCAACACATAATGGAAAATGAATCAAAAGTAATTTGTACACATGCCTTTTTACTCCACACACCAGATGTAGAAGATGGTACTCCAGGTCACACGAAGCAGTAACATCTCTACAATAACATCCTTTCCCGTGCTGCACAGAGCACATTCCTAAGATCAGCAATCAATAGCAGAATCTGTGGGTGTATCGGGAAAATCACTCCTTGGATAATTTGTGGTTCAATACTGCCATGCATTACAGGGGCATCTGAACAGCTCACACATAAATCAGTAACAGTCTTTGGTTGACCTGATAACAGTTTTTCTCTTGTGCTACTGCCTGTTGTGAAGGCTGTGTGCGGTATTTTCTTAGCTTGATTTGACAGTTCCAAAGGCTTTTATAGTTTGTCTGAATAGGATATCTGAGTTTGTCATGGAGTTGATTTCTAAAAGGGGTGGGAAAGCTTGTAGCAATTCCTAAAGCAGCCAGAGACTGGATTTGCCTAATCTGTTTTGGAAGTTTGTCCCAAAGCCACATTCCCTGACCACAAATGCTTTATGTGGAGTCCTAACTTACTTATTTTGCAAAAGAGACAGTATCCTGATGGAAGTGGTGACAAACTATGAATGCTTCTACACTCTAAATGCCTTAAAGATTTATGGATTCTACAGAGCCAAAAAATTAGGAGTATCATTCCATTAGCGATGCAACTGTTTGGATGGCTCCTTAATACACACTTTCGACACAACAAAAAAAAAAAAATCTGAAGAGTTGGATAAATCCAGATGGTCTCCCTGGCTTTCAGAATCTTCCTTCTTCTAAAAAAATTCACCACAAAGCGAGTTTAATTAAACCAGCTGCACAGCACTGCACTTCTCAGCCGGTGAGAGTTCTCAGGCATCCCCTCCTGGGGAAGCAGAACTGTACGTAAGGGCTCCGTTTCATTTTGTGGCTTACAACCGTCCCTGTCATCAAATCAGAGAGACACCCAGTGAACATGTTTTGCAAGGCACATACAAATACAGTATCATTGAATATCAATATCAGGCAGTCAGTTGACAACAAACATTGAGAAATGAATGCAAATAGTTTCTTTCCAAGAGAGTAGGACAGAAGCTCAAACTCACTTCTTAATGCTGACAGAAGAAGGCTTAGCCAACCAAACATTTTGGTAATGTGTCTTTCCCATTAGTAGTAACTTCCAGAAGTAAATGAAACTATGATCTCCATCTGCTTTTCTCTTTTCCCTGGAGAGGCTTCTGGGCCACAGTGCTTCTTTCCCACCCCGGCTCTTTCTGTTACTGTATTTCAAAAGCTAAATTCAGCTGGAGGGCAGGGCTGCTATTCAGAGGGATGTGGACAGGCTGGAGAAATGGGCTGCCTGGAGGCTCATGATATCCAGCAGGAGAAAGGAGGCATCCAGCAGAGCCAGGAGTCCTGTGCTGAGCAGGGAATAACCCTATGCCACATGCCAGGCTGGGCAGGGGGTGACTGCCTAGAAAGCCTCTCTGCAGAAAGGAGCCTGGGGCTCATAGTGGACAGCAAGTTGTGTGCGAGCTGGCAGCGGGCCCTGGCAGCCGAGAAGGTCACCAGCATCCTGGGCTCTGTTAGCAAGAGGCCCAAGGGCCAGCAGGCCAGGGAAGGAGGCCTTCTGCTCAGCACTTCTACGACTGCATCTGGAGAACTGTGTCCAGGCTTGGGCTCCCCACAGTGCACGACGGATAATGACAGACAAGGAGTACGGCCCTCGAGATGGACAGGGCTGCAGTGGATGATGTACGAAGCAAGGCTGAGAGAGCTGGATCTCTTCAGCTTGCAGAAGATAAGGTGAGAGGAGACCTGGTTGCTCTCTATAACTCCCTGATCAGAGAAGAAGATAAAGAGAAGATGGATTTGACTCTTCTCGGAGATGCACAGTGATGGCAAAAGAGGCAACAGCAAAAAAAAATACAATGTGGAAAACTCCACGCTCCAGATAGTAAATAAAAATGTCAGCATGGGGGTGGTCAGACCTGGAAGAGGTGCCCAGAGAAGCTGGTAACTCTCCATCTTCGGAACTCGACTGGACAAAGACTCGAGCAACCTGATCTCATCAGACCTGTTCTGAGCAAGGTTTGCACTAGGTAACTTCTGGTGATGGTCGCCAACCTAAATTATGATTCTGTGATTCAAAATTACTAGAACTCATGCTGTTGAGGAGACTCCTGCAGTGACAGTGAATGGACTAAACGAGAAGAAAAGATCTTTTATTCTAAAGTTTCCACAGTTTCTTATCTGTGTTCTCTAATTAAAATAAGGATTTATTTTGCGGTTGACTCTTCTGCACCTGAAGAAAAAGAATAATACATATAAAAGAGATAAATTACTGAATTCTTTCAGTATATTAACACATCAGCTCTTTGCTTCCATCTCCTTATCCCTAAAGCTCTAAATCTTTAAATCTCACACGTCACCAGATTTGCTCTTATGTGAACATAAGTACCAAGGCCCACGCACTGAGCTAACAGCAATGCATAATGCATATAGCTGCATCCAAAGGCAATACATCTCCCTTTCGATATCAGCACATACCTGGAAAGTTAGTACTATAACTGTTCCCAGGTAATACTTGTGAGCAAGTCCAGTTCCATACACAGGTTCACAGTTTCTTGCTGGTACCCGCTGTATTATTATTTACTTTACCTCTTTTCTTTTTTTTCTTTTTTTTCAGAAATCACTCCAGTGCTTACGATGGGATTCCAGCCAAAAAGAATTACATTGTTTGCTTAACGAGCATATCAAATGTTATCTTAAAGTTGTTTAGATTACAGCTGCAGTGGCAGTATGGTCAAATTTGGCTGATGAATTTAGTTTTAGCACCAGAGAAAAAGGAGACAAGAGCCTACCTACTGCACATCAACTTTGCGGAAGTGCTTTCTAAAAATCCAGTATATACTTTTGATCTTGCAATCTGCTGAGAAAGCATGCCTAGGTATGTAAATAATTTTAAGCATATAATATTCAAAATTAAATTACATTGTGGAATTTTATTTAGCCAAAATATTTTTCAGCATTTACCAAGATTAAAATTCACCTCATGGCAGAGGACCTGAGCAATGTCTTCTGCCCTGTTAGTTTTTTGTAGTATTCTTGCAAAGCCACATTAATTAAATAAATAGTCCTGGACACTACAAATCTCCAGCAGATATACTGAAAAACAAGCATTTTTTTTTTCACAGTGCTGGAAAGTTGTCGTCATACTCTGAAAAGATCATTAAAGGAATTGTTTAGTCTTAGTAGTTCTTTTTCTAGCTAAAAAAGCTGTTGCCTGCCCATAAAGAACTGGACACAGGTTGGTTTGACATGCCATGGAAAAAACGCCACCTCGGAAACTGTCTGGGATTTACGGTATATGAAGGGATTATTCATTGAAAAATGCTTTATAGTTTAACAGCTATAACATTGGAACATAACCCTACTCACTTCTTATTTTTAATTGTTGAAGTATTTGAGTTAAAGCAGTACAGAAACCATTGAAATGGTTATTGTTTTGCTTTGCCATAATCCTGCTTTTTGGGAAAAATGTTTTGACAAATGTTTCCACAGCATTTGTCATTAAAAATCCAAAGAAGAACAATGAAGGATGGTGAATGACGGAACTTATAGATTCAGAGATATGGAGTTTATATTTCAGATGTTATTTCATTAACTGAAATCACTACAGATCTTCAGCCAAGCTGTATGTCTGATGCCCAGTCTTGCAAACACTTGCCAAATCTTGCAGGCTCTGTGGCCTTAGCTAAATACACACGGACAAAAGTTTGCAAGATACAGGTCTTAGTTTTCATGATTATTGGTTATTCATTTTCATATAATTTTGCAGTTCTACTTTTTGCTAACATACTAATTCTAATTTGCTAAATTCTAATTTAGTAAAAATTTTAAAAATTCTTCTAGTGCTCTCTTTAGTCTCATTTTCTCTTTGTTCTTGTTTTAACTGCCTATTATACAGATTTTTTAAAAACAACAACAAAGCCTTAGTTGCCCAATGGACTTGATTTCATTCTTTCAGAAAGGAAAACAAGTATTGATTGTTCATTATTCATATCAATGGATGTAATTAATCTCATCCTCAGAAACACATTTACAAACCACTGACATATTCTTCCAAGATTAATTTTTAATTCACTTTGGGTAGCAGCTTCACAACCATATGTAAATGACATTTATTTGATGCTCTACAGTTACGTGGTTGATGGTTGTTTTCTGGTTTTAAATGAACCACTTCTTTAAATTCAGTTCTGGGTTATTTTGGTAAGAAACATCTGTTGATTATACTGAGTCTAAAGTCATTATAAGGGAAAAATGGGTAGCGTAATTTCCAAGAACAATTTTCTTTTACATTTTTATTGCATTGTAAATGTGAAACAATTCAAGAATGCTGGGAAAAAAATAAACTATTTTTGTTTAGTTAAACATGGTAACATAGAGAAAGAAAATATTAAGCAGGATTTCAGACTGTCTTCTGCCCTTGAATCAGTTCATGTTTATTGGATCACTGCCTGGTACTACTAAGATCCTTAAAGTAAAAACAGTTAGAAAAATGTTTAAGAGGAATTGTGTATTGTATGTGTTGTAACTACAGGTTTGGCACTCTTCCAAAACAAAGGAAAAAGAAAGACAGTATCTTGAAGAGCTGAGCAGCCTAGATTCCCCGGAGGAAGTGAACACTATGGTTCAGTGAAAGCTGAAGGTTACTATCGGACTAATTTATGGCTTACTCACAGTAAGATACTGGATTAGCTTCCATGGAAATGGAGAGCACACTTAAATTTCTAAGGATTCCTCTGAATCAGGATCCATTAATCTCCTAGATCAGTTATTTCCATAAATCCTCTCTTTATTTCCTAACAGCTCTGCTCTTCTCCACATTCTTTTCAATATTTGTATTTTTTGTCAGGATCTTAATTTCCTTTCTCAGCTTTGCTTCTTTTATGAAAACCACTTTTCGAAATAATCTGTCACACATTGGGCAACTTCCCCAAATTCTCTATGTTGCCTAAATCTTTTATTCCTCTTCACTGCCAGCAGCCTTATTCATTCGTACTTCTGATTTCTCTCATTCCACTAGGTTGGATCATACACTGATTTCTGCTTCCAAATTAGCAACTTAGGTTAACTAGAGATACTTCAGCTCCCCCAAAGATGAAAACTTTTACTGATATATTTCTATGCTTGTAGGGAGCTAGTCACATTTATGAAATTAGGAAAATGATTCAGAACAGATAACTTTTATATACATTTTTAGGTCTTTCATGAGGATGAAACAAAGGAGTTGTGCTGCATGTTT
The DNA here is from genome assembly GCA_032273925.1 of Rhynchotus rufescens. Taxonomy (NCBI): domain Eukaryota; kingdom Metazoa; phylum Chordata; class Aves; order Tinamiformes; family Tinamidae; genus Rhynchotus; species Rhynchotus rufescens. Next base: position 52,625 of record JAVCKT010027915.1, on the reverse strand, counting down.
CAAGTATATAATTCCAAATTAAAGAAAGTAGCATGTACATATATGAAAGTCAGATGACAACATTTAGTCATAGTATGTTTAGGCCTAATGTTTGTCTACAGAGGAGCCTCAGAGATAAGCACAAACTTACGGTTAAGATTCTGATGTTACTGTCTGGGTACTGCTCAGACTATACCTGGAAACTAATAAATCCAAAAGGTAAAACATCAAGCAAATTTTTGTGTTCCAGAAGTAGAGGCATTATTTTGTTTTTGTAGGTGAGATTAGTAAACTGTAGCAAAGAAGTTCAGTTTTTCAATTTTGTCTGCTCTTAAAATTGTGAATCAGACCATGAACATAACAGTATCAGCCCTGTCTGTTCCAGATAAAGATTCTGGACTAGAGCCTAATATTTTTTGTTTGATTGATTGCAGTCCCACCAAAGCAATCAGAGCTAAGCGGCAACCGCATCAGTACTGTGATGAGCAAAATGTTTTTCAGTGTAAAGAAGAATTGATATATGAAAATAAAGCTGAGGAACACCAGAACAGTGATAAAAGCTGATTATACCTTTTGGATAAAGTAATGCACTTCCAGTGGACAGTCCTCACTATTTGATGCTGATGAAATATGAAGCTAGAACCGCAAGAAAAATGACTCCAATTAAAAAAAAATGGTGTATCTTTTAACTGAAATAGCAGGGAATTGTACCTTTAAATGAGAAGAAGTTCAAATATTAAAAGTTTTAAAAGAAATATTTCACTGTCTTAATAAAGACATACATGAAATTGAAACCTGTGGCAGATGGGAGGAAAGGAAAACTGGCAAACTAAAAGGGTAAGGGGCACATAAGAGGATCATATCTCCTCAAGAATGCCATTTTGGAAGTTAGAGCAGTAACTTTTTGTTTCTTTTAAACTGTTTGGAATAAAAGCCTGTGGATATTTTTATTGAGAAGGAAAATAGTGTCCTACCTGAGAAAATGTGAACATATGCTACATAGAACAACTTGATAAAATATTGCACATCAGGAGGGTCTTTTCACTTTTCAGGTTTAGAGCCTAAAATAATACAATTAAATGCACGATTACATCTGAGACTGTAAGCAGAGATATCCCAGCTTGGAATCTGACTGAGCTCAAAAGATTGTCAAAAATAGGGATGTACAAACCTCCCAGTTTCCCCCAAAGCAACCACTTCCCGCCGCCTCCCACAAGGCGGTAAGTTCGGGACTGAAATATGAAGTGCAGTGCCCAGTCTCCTGAACAGCTTGGCAGCGACAGGAGAAGGGAGATGAACTACAACAAACCCTCGTCCACCAAGATCATGAAATCCTCCGGTATCCTCTCAGACACATCTGGAGCAATCAGAGTCAACCAGCAACACGGACATATTTCTTCTGCCCCTCCAGTATCGCCAGGCAGCACGAAGACTTTCATTTGTAGGCCGGTGCTCAGGGCGTTCCCTCGGATGTATTTTGCTGATTTACATTCCATCTGCCGCAGTAGCGGACAGACCGTCACCTCCCTTAGGCAAACGAACATTTGGCGACAGCCCGGAAGGCATGTCAAATGGCATGTCAAATGGCAGAGAGAACAAGTGCCCTTCTGTTCCAGGTGCTTCTTTGCTCTACTCCTAGACCCTTTCCGTAGCCGTCTTACTTGAAAATTGGTATTCAAGAGGAAGGGTACAGTCAACTGGAAGGTAATGAATCAGGTTAAAAGCCACGCCATAGAATCACAGAATCCTTAAGGTTGGAAGGGACCACTAGAGGTCATCTAGTCCAAACCCCCTGCACACGCAGGGTCACCCAGAGCACGGGGCACAGGGTGGCATCCAACCGGGTTTGGAAGATCTCCAGAGAAGGAGACTCCACAACGCAGCTGAGAATGAGCTTATCCTGGGAAAGGTACACAGGGAATATTAAAGATGTCCAGTAAACAAAAGCCTTGTTATCTTTAGACTTCTATTGTACATCAACTCTCACTGGTTTAACCAAACAGCCTTAAAAACTTGTTGGTTATTAAGCTAGAGAAGGGCTTATTTTAAGGAAGTACAACTAACTAGGAAATTTGTGCTTAGGAAGAGAATTATAAACAGTGTACATGCGATTTTCAGGGAAATGTGCATCACACAGAAGAGGGCTTACTTCTTCTTATATGTCTTAAGAATTCCTATAAAGGAAGAGTTTTTCTGGCCAACAGAATTGCAGGAATGCAAATGTGCCGTTTTACCTGAGGCATCTTCCATTTGGACATGCTGTATTATAACTGACTTGGTACAAGACGTCACTTCTCCTTACAGACTACGCCTGCAGAGAGAGAAGTTGCTAGGTATAATGACAGCATCTCAAAATCGGTTAAATGCTGAAGTCCTTGCAGAGAAATTTGCTTTTTCAGTCAGCAGAAGTTTGGCCTAGTGGGACAGGTCAAGTTTTGGCCCTATGCTTCTAAAATAAAGCCTTTCCCAGAAGACCTGAATCAAAATATCTATCAAAAATAGCTAGGATTAGTCAATATCATATTTATATACAAAACAGACAGAGGGGCACCCTTTGACCTTCCAGTAACAGACCCACTCAGAAACGCAAGGTCTTGCAGAACTGACCTCTTCATGCGCCAAGTGTGGGGCAGCAAGCCAGTGTAACATCTGCTCAGTATTCACTGAAAAGCAAATGTACAACACTGACACCATTAATCAGCTTGTCCAAGTGAATAAAATGTCAAAAGCTGATGTAAGAAAGCTTGGCTTTAAAAGCAAACATTTCCTACAGATCTGCATGGGTCCATCTAATGATAGATTAGCTAACCCTGGAAGATGAAGAATGGCTCCAGCCTAATTTTAGGGGTGGAATGCAGGTAAATCCAGCCCTGTGCGCAGTAAGATTGTAAAGAAATTAGAAGCATCTAGTTCTACAAAAATCTATCTCCTGCCATTGGTGCCACAAACTTCAGGATGGGATATTAAACAAAATGAATAAAAGCACTTTTGTTTTGCATCACACCTGCAGGTTGCAAGTTGTGCCTTGAAAATAAATCACTTCCATGCACAGAACTGCCACAAAGCAGCTAGCATTTCCTTCCCCCTCCCCTCCCAGCCACAGGCAGGAGGAGTACCTAGAAGTTCGAAATCAGCTACATCTGAGGTCAGTGGAATAGGGACAAAGCAGTGCAACAGTACTTGAAATTCGTGGTTAAATTATGGGTGGAAACTGAGGAGCAGTCAGTAAAGGGTGCTGCTATTCCCCGTTTAAGGAGGAGTAGAACATCTGTCAGGGAAAGAGGAGATAGGGAACACAGACACGTGTGTCAGGAGTCCTCTGGAAGCTAGCGCCAGGAAGCTAGAAATGGAAAAAATCTGTGCTAGCCAGCTTAAAAATGCAGGACATATTCTATTGCATTGTCAAATCTGCTTTTAAAAGTCCAAGGCTTTTGTGTTTCCAAGATTCCCTTTGGGAGATATTTCTGGACTGCAGTGTATTTTAGCATCAATATGTTTTTCCTGATATGCTTTTATGCTATGCTTTTTGCCTGTTTTTTTTTTTCCCCCACAATTGCCAGTACATCCTTCATAATACAATAAAAATTTCCCCGTTTCACAAATTCTGCAGCCTTCACTTCTTTTAGGGTCATAATTCTATTACGACTTCCCAGAATATCCTGTCTTTTACTGTAAACTAACACTATTGAAAAACATGGGGATTATTCATGGGATAGAGGTCTAGCCTTAATGAATAAAATGGGCACCGCTGAATCAAGTATAATATGTCTTGAATCAATAGGACAAATGTTTTTCATTGTGAAGATAAGAGTATGGATTGAATGAAACAGTCTTCTCATAACTATAAATCAGAGACCTGCTAGACAGAGTTGCCGTCATGTGTACTGAAAGGACTCCACATGATGTGCTGTTCTAATAGAAGGAATACATGATATTTCTGTTGTACTGTTTTTCAAATACCTTGGGGAGGTATCACATTTGAGAATTTACTGTAAAGTAGGATAGAGTAAACACTGTGGGCTTCTGCTCCAGCTAGCTAAAGAACAAAGGTAGCATATAAAAAGAGTTTGGGCCAAGTGATTGCAAATGAATTCAGATCAATGTACATGTTTACATTAAAATAATTTAAATTTTAAAAGTCATGCCAGAAAAAAAGGAACAGAATTTGAATAATGAGGAGAACCGTTTGGTAAAGTCTGCTGAACTGAAGAGCTCTAAAGGCTGAACTGTGAGAAAATTTTGGAGCATTTGCAAATGGGAGAGGCAAAATTCCTCTGTAACTCGAATCCTAAGTAAAGGAAAACACTTTTAGAGGAAGGCCCTAACTGTACTAACTGTAGCTGCATGAACTGCTACCTAGAAAAATACATTATGGGTAAACATAAAGCCTTGAGAAATGAAGAAGGAAATTAATCAACTAAAACTGCTCTTCCTCAGAGGTTAGAGAAGGGAGCAATAAAATACGAGTCGCCAAAAATGCACAAAAAAAACCCCAAAATTTTAATGGTTAAAGAAAAAAAGGCTGGGTAAACTGCAATCAGAACAGAACAGAAAGGAATGATTTTTTCCCTAAGATCCCAAAACTCCTTTTTTTTTTTTTTTCCATCTTGTGCTGCAAACACTACTTCTGTTTTTAACAAAACAAAGAAAATGTAATGAGGCATTTACAGACTTTAATAGTATACAAGGCTTTAGAACATGCTGTGAAGGGAAAAAAAATAGTAGATGACATAAAGGAAAATGAAAAAAATAGGACAAAATGTGGCCTGAGCTTACTAAGGATGGGCTGTAACACATACATTTGGCATTGTTTCTGACAAGATAATCAATTTCTTTTACAGAAAGAATACCAAGGAGATCTATCGGGACTGCAACGAAGCTTTCTTATACAATTCCACAGTATGAAGGAATATAGAAAAGAGCACAGTGGTATCTAGTATAGGAACCACTTGACTATGGGAATACAAATTAGTCTGCCAATGACAAAAGGACTTGGCAAGGAGCTGAATGAGGGAATGAGAATAAGGGTTTATCATTGAGGATTTGAGGAAGCTTTCAGGGAGACATCCTCAAGGACTGGCTATGACATCAATATTCTAAAATATTCTTTACCTATGGTCTTGGCACAAAGACTAGAGCATATTAAAGAAATCTGTGGATGACACAAAGTCGGAGGCATTTTCGGTACAGTGGCAGAATACTGAATGAGAGGGAACAGAATATTATGCAGGAAATGGAGACTTATTTTAAAAACAAGAATTAAGAAAAAGTGAGGAACTGTGAATAAAATACAAAGATAAGTAAGAATTTCAGCTTTAAGTTTGCAATTTATCTGCTAGAGGCACCCAGGGACAAGGACCTGTGTGTTATGTGCCCAGCTACGAGATGTCACTATCATAAAGCCATGAAAAAGAGAAAATGTGATCCTCATGTCCAGTAAGATATTTTAACAGACATAGGGAATTAATAATTCCATTTTAAATGCAACAATAAGATTCCCCCTGAAGTGCTAAACACATTTCTACCCGTCATTATTTCAAAGATTAATTTGACCTGGATCACGTACACAGCGCACATTCAGAGAGTGGACACTAGGTTGGTCTTTAACTCTTGTTAAAGATGGCTAGAAGACTGAGGTTGTTCTAATGAGCAAGCTGATAAACAGGGATTTGACTGCAAGCCATGAATGCATCAAGGGATATGTATGGAAGAGGAATTGCTCTTCATTCCAAAAGAAGATACTGGCACGGTGTCAGCGGAAGGAAGGTTTCTAAAGAGCAGATCGAAGACTTACTAAAGCAGCCTTCTGAGAGCTGTAATAGGAATGAGGAGTCCAATTAGATTTTAAAAGGATTGCCAGCATTTTGCAAGCAGATTTTTATTAAATGATTGTTTTCAGTATGAGATCATTGCACTTTGTGGACCTCAGGTCTGTTCTTTTTCCCTTCACTTTCTCCCAGAAGAGAAAAAATCAAACCCAAAAAGCAAGGAGACATTTAAAGTTGCTGAGACATCTAAAGTTGCCACTATTGTTTAAGACTGAAGAATGTACTTTAATTCAGATAGTTTAACAAAGTGCTCTTGGGCTCAGAGCACTTTGAGCAGGGTTTAGATTCCCCTCAGGCTCTGCTGGATCGGTTCTCTTTCTCTGAGCCTTGACCAGCTCTCTGCCTCATTCTGTAGGATCCCTGCTCCTTGCAACACTGCTCTTCTAAACTCAGCTTCTCCTGGTGAGGCTCAGGTAGCTCTCAGACTAGACTGGGTTTAGGTACAATTTCAACAGATTTGGGAAATCATATAATAAGATGTCTGATCATGGCCCACCTCTGCCTGATCATGCCCTGCCTATGGAAAATGATGTACCCTTGGCTTGTTGCCTTCCAAGACAGTCAGTTCCTCTGTGTCAGCTTTCTTAATTTGGCTCTATGCACTTCTGATAACTCACAAACACCCACAACACTATAGAGTGGGACACATAGTCTCATCAAGTAGAGCTGTGGCAGCCTGGAAGTCTATCTGGGATTCAAAAATTGTGTCTAGAAGAATATCCATAAGCGAGAGTAATGCCCACAAGTCCACTCATCAGAGATCAATTCTTCAAAAAGCTCCAGCATAGATTGGGAAAGGAACCCAAAGATGTGCCCTTGCCTGGCATGTGCTCCTGCGTTTGTCTTGGTCTTCCCCTTTATGGGCTGTGGATAACTTCTGCACAGGGACGATTTGTGTCCTGGCGGGATGCTGTGGCTGCAGTTTCTGTTCCAAACAATGCAAAGGGTAACCAACAAAAAGATGTCAATACTGAAAGAAAACGAGAAAAGAATGGTCTGGGCTTCTGTTAATATTGCAAAATTTCATGGCGAGTGTGAATGAGCCTTAGGCCTGTGCAATGGCGCTGAATTTTTAACTTTATGTTATAGCTATTTAAAGAAGCTGCCCTTAAATAGAATAGAAAATCTCATCAGTACTTACACCAAAAGTAGCAGACTGGTTAGATAATTATGCAGGCAAGAAGAAGTTAGTATCTTTAATTATAACTATACCAACACAAAAATGATAAAGGCTTCTTTAATTTTCAGTGTTACCTATGGCTTCATGGTGTTTCCTTGAAGGAACTGTGTAGTGCTTAGCTTTCATCAGGGAAAGCCCTTCAGCTTATGGAGACATTTCTAGAACTATAAAACAGCATATACATAAATTATATTTTGCACATTAGAGAAAAAAAAAAGTATAAAGTGCTTCTTTTTTTCCCCAGCTAAAACTTCATCAGAGTATAACTTGGCCTATTTCAAAGACTCTAGAATCTGACCCATGTCACCAGGATTCAGATACGTTAATAATATTCATAATCCTAGTTGACTAGTAAAAAATAATGATAATGCTTCTAAATGAGCATCTTTCTTTTCTAAATTCCCTCCCTGCGCCATCCACTCCGGATGATGGGAGCTTATCCTCACAGCTAACATTAAAAGCATAGTTCCGTACACTAAGGGTACTTGTCTGCCATTATGAAAGGTGCATTAATGCTCATAAAGACGAAAAACATATCTACTTTGTAAGCCTCTTTTCTATAAATCACAGCAATTATGAAAGCTATTGTAATTAAAACCTTCTGGAGCATTTCATCCTGTAGCCTGCATTAAGTTAGGGAAAGGGACTGCCATTTGCCAGATGACTGCCAAGTGCCCACTACGGAGGGTCCCTGAAGGGCTTCCAGAATCCTTCTCCGTTCCTTTCACATAGTATCTAATAATAAACAAGAGTCCAGACTGCAATTTTTCAGCAAATTCCATTGCTATGGAATCACGATATACACAAGGCCCCGATAATATCTGAGTATTTTGTACATAATTTTGATCCTAGACAACTGCACACAAGGTCAAGTGTCTTGGGAGTTTAGATCATTTTGTTTCCTATGCGTTATCTAAGTGAGAAATTACACGCCAGCACAGAGTGCCTCATCTGCTATCAGGAAGCATCTGGAAACCTGACCTACATTTGAGAATGAAGTTCTCTGTACTGAGTTTCAGATGTAAAAGTCCTGCTTGTTTACAGTATTTGTCGTAAGACTTTATTATTAGATCCACTTTTTTTTATCATCTTTTAAGATGTCACTGACGAGTCCATTTGGGGCATTCCCTTGTTTCAGTGCAATCTTCACTCTTACTTTTTCAAATATACCTACTTACCTGTAATAAAGTTTTGAGAAAATTTGGTGAAACTCTCTGCTTTTCCTGCATCCGACAGGATGGTGTCGGCAAAGGAGCATTCAACATACAGCACAGGCCTCATTTTCACTTCCTGTAAATTTGTAAAGCTCTACTAAAGTTACTGTAGATACATAGATTTTCAAATTTGGTCATCTTTTTGCTTAGCGAGACCATAAGAACAGCATCAAAATATAGCAGTGTTGCTGTAGCTACAATAGCCTAAGGCTACAAGGGAGGCAAGGATATAATCACCTTTTAGATCAGCTAATAGCACTAACACAACCCAGGCTTGTTTGCATATCACAAACCTCATCTACAGTGAACAGTCTAATGAAAGATATGACTTTCTATAGACTATGTCTAGTACTTTAAGGTAGCTCCTACCTCATGTTTTGGTCCAAAATTGATCACCCCTTCTGTGTCATCCCTTGCTGAGTGGTTTGAGAGTGTGG
>JAVCKT010027915.1:25862-35898 GCA_032273925.1 Rhynchotus rufescens | reverse complement strand
AAATGCTTAGCTTTGCTCTAAATTAATGGAGTTCGTATCTTAAAACCTTCCTGCCATTAATTATTTTTTTCCCTCTCTTTTGTTGGTGGAAGGAAATAGGAACATAAGTTGAAGAGGAGATAGCCAAAAATGTGTGGAGACACAGCAATGTTGACCATAGCATAAAAGTTAAGGTGATATTATTGAGCAAATGACTGGTAATTATTTTTTATGTTTTACATTTCTATTTCTCTAAGGAATAACCAACTTCTACCTCAGAAAAATGGAGAATCTACAAAGAGCCACCCATGAAAGGACAGTTTTACCAAGAAATGATAGGCACAGCACTCAACGCCTGTAAGGAAGGTGTTGCATGCGTCAAGTTTAAGCAGCTTTCATATACCTTACTGACCCCAAACCAAAGATAAGAGAATGACATGGCCCAACATTTTCAAAGTTGACTACTGTATTCCTAGCTGCTCTGAAGATGAATCCCTCACAAACTAGCCAGTAGCATTCACTCACAAGGTAACAAGGGAAAAAGACAAACCTGCTTGAAGAACTTGGAGTCTTGGCATAAGCCTGTGTAGTGCTTGATTTTGGAGGAAATGAAAGGCTGTTTGAGCACAAAACCTAACATAAAAAGGTCATAGTAAACCAACTTGTGTGGCTTATGATGGAGATAATGGAAAGCAGGAGGAATGATATCTCAAAAGTTACAGGTCTATCTGGTGGAAGATATTGGCTTTAATCTTTCTTTGTAATCTCACATTATGTTGTCTGGACATGGCCTTCCTGTAAGGTTCAGTGGATTTTCCTTCTACCACCAGAAAGTGTTGACCACATTGTTGAATTTCTGGGCATAAGAGCTTGAGAATAGATTTTTCCAGGTCATAGAATAGTCCTTTTGGCTGAAAGAATGATATTAAAACTAACCATAGCATCAGAACAGTCTGACTTGGAAACTCTTGTCACTCATTAAAAAAAAGCGAAAGCTTAGACCACTACAACCCATGCAAGCCCAGGCACAAACAAAAGCTTTAATTTTTCTTTGCATCTTTCTTTTTACTGCACATCCTGAGTTCCCCTTCACCAGGAGGAGGCTGTATCAGGGTGCAACGAGGACCGCCATGGAGGCAGGAGGTGAGGACAGTAACAAGCCTGGCAGGGTGAAGGCCTTGCCAGCCCAGTCCCATCTCAACTCCTGCTAAAGCTGGTGAGCAGGGCTGGCCAGGATGGGCAGCCGGTGCCAGCCTAGCATCCAGATCACCTGTGGTGACAAGGCTGGTCTGAGACCAGTCTGGGAATGAGTCAGAACTGATGCAAGATCTGAAATAATAGTGATGTTATATAGGATCACTGCACCTTACAGGTAAGGCAGTAAGTAAGCCCTGATGGTGAATTTGGAGCTAGAAAGGAAGTGCCCAGCATACCAGCTCTGTTTTATGATCACAAGTGCAGAAATTGCAGTGCTCTGTCTTGATGTGATTATCTCTCCCTGTCTAGAAGTAAACTGGATTAAAATATATCCAAGGACAAAGGTCCTGTTTTGCTGTGTGTTTCCTAAGCTACACTTCTGTGATTCCTGTCTTGGTCAGTCCATGGACAAATATTGAATAAATAGCAAACTACTGGCAAATCATTGCATTGGTCTCCATCATTCTCAATTTTACCTTCTGCATTGCCTCTGTCTGTGAAAGATGTTGGAAGGTCTTGCAGGCAAGAAGTACTGTGGAAGGAAGATAATTGTGGCACAACAGTGACTTTGTGAGCAGAGTGATGATTACAGATTTCTGCTGATAAGAGAACATATGCTTATATTTGATTTGACTGCAAAATATGTAGTAATAGGACCAGGCATTCCACATGTGAATGGTGGAGAAAAATTTTCCTGTGGTTATAGCTGTGTGACCACCTCCCTTTCATTTAAGGGAGGAAGAAAATAAAAAGTAATAGTTGTATTGAGACTATAGCTAGGCTCGTGCTGCTATCTGCTGGCCAAGAACACACATTGCTGTAGAAGTACACTAGTGCCTGGATATCTTTGTAAGCAATGCTTGAAATTGCCTGAGAGATATTTTAATAAATTTTTAATTGAATAAAAGGTGTGACAGCTATGTAACTTAATGTCATTGTTAAAATTTAAGTATTTATGATTTAACTTTTGTGAGTGTCTAGAAAGTTTATTTCCTCTTCAGACTTTTTTTGCTTGAAGTAAATCAGACAGCTTAATGCAAACATTCTGCCATTACTGTACATTGAGGAAAAATCCAATAATAGTGATCTTTCATCTTTCTTTCTTAGACAAAATTACATGAATTCTCACTTGGATGGGAGTTTGCATTGTCTGAACTGTAGCTGCAAATGTAGAAGCCATGTTGAAGAGCCTTTGAAAACCACACATAACTTTATATTCATCATGCGCATATGCTTCTAGAGCTTACCTCTTTTCTCGTGTTCCCAGACTCCTTATAACTTCTGACTCCCACTACTCCTTCTGATTCTTTCCTGTAGTCTGTCATAGCCCATGTTCATCACCACCTGTGAACTCGGACAGTTTGGACTAGTCCAGCTCCATGGACTCTGCTCTCCCATTCCTGGGGCAATGGCTTCACTTCCCCTGCTGATTTCTCTGCAAGCACCACGCTGCTGCAAACATCCACCTCACTCACCTTTGAGATCTCAGCAGTCCGACCCCTGCACTGTTCTCCTTCCACTGCAGATGTCACGTTCCTCATTCTCCAAGCTCTGCATTTCCCTTTCTTGCATACTTCTCATGTCTCTTCTTTTTCCATGTACTTCACTCCACCCAGACCATCTCTCTGAAATGATAAGGGGAATTCACTATGTAGTTTGACTGCCAACAGAGCATAGCTCTCACTTTTACGGTGGAAGGACTCAGCTTTGACTGCAATTGCTCAAGGCTTTTTCATGTAATTGACCTCAGACACATTCAGAAGCTTAACACATCACCCACCTCACATGTCTTGCAGCACAATAGTTCTGTGGTAGCTCTCCCAGGCTTCTTCAGCAGCTTTCTCTATGGTCTTTCCTCACCATTATGTCTGCTGTAATCTAGATTCCCATATGTTCACTAATTTAATTATACATCCCACTACAAAGCACACTCCACCTTAAGTAAAATAGAAAAACTGAAATAGTAAGTGCTGAAACAAGTGAACACTCCCTTCTCACATGAAATCGTGGAACCTGAAATTAAGAGCAACAAATTTGCTCCTTCTCTTTAGTTCTATCCCTTGCCTTTTTTTTTTAAACTTTATTTTATCTTTCTTTGCTTTGATTTGCTTTCTTTTTTTTGCTAATTGCCAATTGCTAATTACTTATTGCTAGGTGCATCCCTAAGATGATAACAATAATGCTTGTTAATGGTGAATGTTGTTATAACAAAGATCTTGCACTGGTGAATAAAAAGTCAAACTGAAGCCCCTCTGGATTATTTTACTGTCTCCTTTAACATGCAGGACAGCGTGACTCACTCATGCTCCACCTTCTACTCCACCATCAAGAGAAGAGGTAGGACAAATGTTCATGCTGGCACTACCAACTAGATGATGCTCAATTTTTGTTTCATTATTGATTAACGGGAAGAATTGATAACCAAAAGATATGGGGGGGTCACTCATCCTTCAGTGTTTAGAGTTGAAACACGTCTCAGTTGTACTGATTCCTTTTTTTTTTTTTTCATGAAGAAAACCCAAAATCTGCAGATCTATAAAGCTAATATATAGTTCAGGTCTTACATTGCTTCTGTAGCAAGGTCTACAGATAAAAAGCTAAATCTTGCTGTGTAAATTGAGGTTTAATCCACAGAAATGATACTTCTGCTGTTGTTTCATGCTACTAAAGATGGATGGTCTGTTTCTGGTCTTCTGTCAAAAATCCTGAAGCAGAAGAACAGTAATGAATGTAAATGCAGAAGACACATTTTCTTTCTCACTTTGGACCTGTGCATGTGTAAACAACATGCTGGTGCAGAGACCTTCCCTCCCAATAGGCAGCCAGGTGAGCAAAGAAGACTTTGAGCAGAGATCCTTACTTGCAATCATCACCTAGAAAAAGTGGACATTGCCTTTGACAGGTATGGATTGCATTTATGCGGTCCTCTTCCTCATTCCACTTAAGGAACTAATTGAATAGGGAAGCAACAACTCAAGTGGCGTTTGCCAAACTCAGCATGGTCACCCAGCTAAGTGCCTTCACGGAGTGAAGAAATAGTAGGACTCATATACTCACGCAGAATGACAAACGAGTCTCCAAAAGACATGAGGAAATGTCCTGCAGAGCCTTGTTTGACTGAAAGAGTAAACTGCAGATGAAACAAACTCCATGGTGCCTAGGGCGTACTCATTGCAAACAGACTGCTCGTTGTTCTACATGAAACGATACTTGAAGTTTTAATGTTCCTCTCTCTTGGGAGACTTGGGTCACCAAGCTGTTACGGGAATGAGTTACAAAGCCTGAGACACAGCGATCATTACGATTCTATTGCTACATCTATGTAATGGCTTTGATTCCACCTCAAATTCTGATGTATGCTTGGGATAAAAGTTTTGTGCTTTATTTTAGCTCTGCTACTTGCCTTATCAGGAAGATTCACAGTGATCATAGGTACAATAAGGTGTTTTCTATGGAAATAATTGCAGTATATGGGACAGTTAGGAAACCACAAGAGTACAAGAAAGAATTGCCTCTCCTTATATTCAAACAAGACTATCTAATTTTTGTTGTTGTTGTTTTCCTGCTTAAGCAGAAAATTCTGAGCTATGGTGTGGCCTAGAAGCTACCATAAGAAAGGGACAATTTAGCAATCCTTAATTTAGAGGGTATATGAGCTGATAAAGTGCCTTTGCATATCCCTAAGCTGTGTTTACACTGATCAGCATTAAACCCTGAGGACAGAAATGGAACTGGTGAAAATGTCTTCTTTGCTGTGTTTGCTTTCTGAGGAAAAAAAAATCCACTAGAGGTTATCAGAGGAACAATTTTATTTTTAGAATACCCTCGTTCCCATGAAACTCAAGAGAATTTTTATCTGACTTGAATGAGAACAAAATATTGCGCCTGGGGAGTAACTTCTTACATTACCAAAAAAGAAGAATGATTAGGAAAACCTGTGTGGTATATTTTCTCCAGTGAATTGCTCTTGAAGAAATATATCTATAGAGAGAAGTGTTTATGTTAATTCTGAGATATTATTTTGTCATGCTGTTAGTTTTATAGAGTGCTGGTTTGGAATTTGTTCCAGTGTACATTAAAATTAATGGGAATCCTTCCATTAGTTTTCAGTCAGAACTGAAGTGCTCTTGAAAGAGTTTTATAGATGAAGAATATAGTTACATTAATTTAATCTATGCTTCTGAAAAGAAAAAAGTATCTTCCAGTACATATAAATATGTGGAAATTCCCAATCCAGCAGAGATCCAACATTTGCTAGGACATTTTTCAACTTGTCTTTATCAAATAACAAAATAAAGATTGTCTGTTATCCCTGAGATTTAATTGTTAAAACACTGATCAGCTACACAAAACCTGAAAGTCATTGCTCAAAGCAAAAACACAGTTAAAACAGACAATGTTTTAACATGGAGATCTGCTTTTAATGCGGACATGAAGGCTGATGCCCAAACGGATGATGGATTGCTGATCTGGGTGTTAATGGTCTATAATGAAGCATATATTAGTGGACATATTAGATAGCATTAGGGAGCATATGAAGCATGTTAGTGTTGGGGGCAAGTAAAGAGAGGAGAGAGAACTTACATTACTGATGAATCTTGTCAATTAGGGTGAAGCTGCTACTGGCAAGGAAGAGCATGCAGTCTGCATGCTCAGGCATTGTGTAGGAGACAGGCAGGCTTATTATGATATTAAGCTATTATTAATTTAGGATTGGGTTAAAGGTCAGGGTTCAAGAAAACAGAGGTTGTAAATATAAATTCATTGCTGAATCCTGACAACCTTTAACTCTTCATTTTAGGGATGATTTTCCATCCAAGAACTGTCAGTGATTAATCTGCAGGCCAAAGGTGTGATAGGACTATGGAAAAAGCACCTGACATTAACAGAGACATAGAGCAGGGTGGAAGAAGACAAAAACTTGAATTCACTGATAGGTCCTACACAATTGAGAGAGACAGTCAGGACTGGTATCAGAAAGCTTCTTAGTTTAGTATTAATTCTGAAGTTTGAGATGATAGTAATCTGTGCAGAAGCCTATTCTAAGGCTAGCATCACAGTTAGGTCTTCTGTGAAGAAGAGGATGGACAGCCAAACTTAGTGTTGAATCCTATCAGTTTAAGGATAGATGAGTGAGGTGGTTTGATGCATGGAGAGATGAATAATCTCTGGATAGCTTTGATTTAGGATACGGTGAGTGAGGTTACCTGACAGGGAAGGCTGTGTTTGGCAAGCAGTGACTGTAGAGTTACCTCTGCTGCTTGATCCTGCCAGGCTTCTAGTTAGAGTTTCAGGACTAAGTCTCATAATAATAAGTAATGGAAAATATATAATTCATCTTGGTTCCACATTGGTTCCTGAAGACAGTAAGGAAGAAGAGCAAACTTCGGTGTCAGAGAAGTTAGTCATTCTGGTATGAGATCTGGAGTAGGGATCAGTATTATTAGTAACGCATTAGGAAAGCAGTTCATTAAGAAACCCCTGTCACCAATACTAAATTTAGGCTATGGTCCTGGAAAGAGCACAGAACAGTAAGTCAATAGGTGGATCTTCCAAATCCAATGGGAATAGAGTATGGGCTGATATCAGTAGGCATCTGTACGTTTATCTCTAATCTTAATTTTTAGGAGGCTGGAGTTCATGTTTTATTGTTACACTTACTGGCTAAGGTTGTGTTTAAATTTAGGGTAAAAAAGATGAATCTGGAATCTGAGTTTCTTGCAGGATCCTAACAAGTCATGGCTAACTGATGTAACTAACTGGTTATTAACATCATGGCAGAAAAAAGTTGATGGGATTTGATATTGTGACAATAAGACTAAGTTTGGGGCTAGGCATTTGTGCAACAAGCTGTCAGCATCACGTTTCCCAGAAAGATTTTTCCTCCCCAACTTTTCTGTTTGGTTAGCTATTCTGCAAGCTTTTCATCATAGTATTGGATTCCTTCGATATACTTGACAATTTATGCACAGAAAAAGATATGGATATAAAATTTAAAGAGAGCAACAGTCATCCATAATATTTGTGAAAAAGTAAACCCTTTAGTTTTTTTTTCTTTATCACCTTTTGTATCTGTATATGACAATAAGGAGTAGCACATGAAGCATGCCAATAGGACACTGCATCAGCTTCCACTGCACAGCCCTTTTGCTTTCCCTGTTTTGCAGATGAGTGCAAGGTTTCAGCGTTTAGAGTTGTCCTTCTGGCAAGTTTTGTTAATGTTAAATATTCATGTATGAAATCTGTTCAGATCAAAGCTTGAAATCATTTTGCATTTGTTCATGACCAATTAAAATGCCATATAAATTTCAGATTCTGCCATCTGAGTAACCTGAATGCAGAGAATGAGAGACAATATCCTGTACTCCTAATTTAATTTTCTCATTGTGTTTGTTTGAACTCTGACCGTGGGTCAGGACAATGGATGTCTGTGCAAATGCTTTCTGCTTATGCTAGCCAGGACTGTGTGTGCATAAGACCAGTTAGCTTCAGTTACGGTTTATAGTCAGTTAAGCTGAGTTTTCTCACATGGGAAGCAACACCTTCAGAGTAAGAACTGTATTAATGGGCTACAGATATCACTTGACTGTTGCAGAATTTTGGTCTTACACAACCTGGACCTGCCTCAGGCTCTAGATCTTGACTGGAGTTGGAAGAATCTTATAACCTTCAAAAAAGAAAATGTTGTTGAACTTGGAATGGCCCCACAAGCATTTTCTGCTGTACACACAGAGAAAACAGAAGATGAGGCAATGGCAGAAGAATGTTTTGACTCACTTAACCTGCAGGAAGAAGGTAAAACATGTGAGAGAATACAGTAGCAGGTAGAAGTGTGCAGTTCCTCTTTGGCTCAGCTCTTTTTCAGGAAGCATTTTTCCATTCGCTTCTGAATTTCATTTCTGTAAGTCCAAATGTTCTCAGCCTGGGACTTTCAGGGACAGGTAGGTGGGTTACTTCTACATCTGTTAGCCTGGAAAAACAAAACAGGCAAGTCTGCCAAAAACATCTGGACTTCCCTCTACTTTTGTATTTGATATCTGACAGAGATTGACTTGTAAGTGTTCCCATGGTCATTACGTGCACACAGAACAAGGAGACACTGACAAACAATGACACTTAATTCACACTAATGGAACAAAAAACAAGCTGTCTCCAAAAGGGCGTCCCCTCAGAGTGACTCCCAAATACTGTTTGAGAGTGGACACCTAAGAAGCACCTACCAGCAGCAGGCAGATGAAGAATTGTGCTTCTAGGGGCAAGGAAATGCAGCAAAATTCAGATATTAACATACTAACATCCTCAAAATAGAGACAGATGGAGTTAGAATTTTGCTTTGGATCACTAAGAAACAGGCTGTTCGCAAAGCTAGATCCATGATCTTATTTCAAGCAGCCTGAACACTCAGAGATACAAAAAACGGACAGTGGTTTAGGTCCAATTCAGACAACTCACATTATAAACGAGTAAGCTATTTCCTTCCCCACAGAGTGTGCTTCATACCAAGACCACGTTGAACCCTGACTACTTCAAACCTCTATCTGAATTTCCATCAGCTGTAAACTGTTTCAGGCCGTGTCTGTTCACTCTCCATTCACAATCTTTGCAGGCCAGTTCACAATCTTTGCAGGCCATTCACAGTGTTTGCAGGCCAGTCTATTAATTTAGATAGATTTTCCATCTGATCCCCTTCCAAAGTTAAAGAATTCTCATTCCCTGATAAATTAGGGATAAGAAAACAAATTTAACAAAAATTTTGGACATACCTACCTATTACAGGAATTCTATTCAGAGCAGCTGGCAGGCTTCTAAAAAAATCTCCAGACATAGGTTTAAAATTAAGATTATGATAGTTTAAATTTTATCCATTACATAGGAGAACATGAAGAAAAAGTGTCATACTTAACAAAAAAAAAAAAAAAAAAAAGCTTGCTTGATGATATATTTAAGGTAGTTGGTCATTGCCCAGCTTACTTTTCCTTGCATTATATCAAGGTTTGAGCATAGCTAAGATCTCATTTCCAGGTAATCCAGATTCTTCCAGTCCACTTCTCCAACATCAGTTACTGCACTGTTCACTTTATCTGTGTTGCTAAATGGCTGTACTTCTTGTAATCTTGTAATCCTTTTCCTTTGGATGGAAATTTGAGGGTGATGGAAAGAAAAGAAGAAACAATACAACGTTAGAAAAGGAAAAAAATAGGAAATTTAAAGTTGCTTTTGGAAGACAAAATATGAAATAACACAATCTAATGTTGCATTTTGGCAGTACAAAATTATCTTGACTGCTCTCTTGAAAGTGTTTGGCTTTGTTTGCCTTTCACACACTTCTGCACACATTTGAAGTCTCGAAATACTGAATCCTGGAAGATTAAGCTTTCAAATCATAAGAAGGCACAATGAAGCTGTTCAGATTCAAGGCTCATTTTTTAGGGGAGAGAAAAAAAAAATCAGCTATGATCTTCCTGTCTCCAAATTTATCCAGATAATGAACATGCTCCAGAGCTGTGACTTGGGAAATGAAGGTCCCCAAGACAGTGACTTAAGGAGTTTTTCTCATTAAGTTAAAACTCAGGCTTAGTACCAGAGCAGGCTTCTATTGAAAGCATATTAGCACAATGATGGACCTCCCTGTTTTAGAAGAAACATCCCCCTAAAATACATTAGGATGACAGCCATGATGACACTCTCATCTCACAGTATGTTTGCCTCTGCCTCTATTCACTAACCTTCCTATAAATAACATGCAGGGCTGACAAGCATATTCCATAAACATTACCTAAAATGCATTCCAATTATTCCAGCTACAAACACTTCCTTCCATTTTTCTCACTGCTGTGATCATCCCATGACTTTAAGGGCT
>JAVCKT010027915.1:2759-14278 GCA_032273925.1 Rhynchotus rufescens | reverse complement strand
ACAGACGGCGGGAGCGGCCGGCGGGGAAGGAGGCAGCGGGCGCCCCATGGAGCTGCGCCCGGGCCCCTGGGCGCTGCCGCCGCTGCTGCTGGCGCTGGGCGCCGGGCTGGCCCAGGGCACCCCGCACCTGCGCCACGGCCGCGCGGGCGCCCGCGGCAGGTCGGGGTCGGGGGCGGTGTCGGCGGCGCGGGGGTTCGCAGGGGGTGCAGGGGGGGCCTCACGGCGCCGCTCTCGTCCCCGCAGGAACTGGTGCGCCTACATCGTGACGAGGAACGTGAGCTGCTCCGTGCTGGACGGGACGGAGAGCTACGTGCAGGCCCAGTACCAGTGCGCCCGGAACCAGTTCCCGTGCCAGCCCGTGCCCGTGTGAGTAGCCCGCGACACGCCAAGGGACGCCTGCGCCCGTGGGGCGAGGCGGGGAAGTGCCCTGCGGCGCGGGACAGCTCCCGCGTGGCCAAGTCCCTCGGGCCCGGCAGGCTCGGGCGCGCGGGCCCGGGAGCTCGACGCCCGGCGGGTGCCCAGGGCTGTCGAGGCGGGCGCCGGGCACGCGGGGGCACGTGCGTCTGGGGGCTCTGCCGCGCGGAGAGCGGCCCACGCAGACGCCTTGCGTCGCGGCCGCTCTTGGCGTGGGGTAGCGGGAGCCGCCCGTGGGGTTTGGGCTTGGCGGGACCAACCCGAGCTGCCCCTGTGTGACCCGGGAGTCGGGGAAGCGTTGGGTAATCCTGGAGTAAAACACCGCGTTCCTCAGTCTCCCAACTTGGGAGGTAAAAGTTGTGCTTTTGTGTCGTTGTTCGTAAGCTGCAGATGATGCAGGCTCTGGGTGGAACTGCTGCAGCTCCTCCAGCGGTCAGGGGAAGGATGCCCATGTGCTTCGGTGGGATTAGGCTGCAGCTCGGACCGAGGGGGTTGTTATACAAGGAAAATCAGTTTTTATTTTGCGATGTGAAAGGGAGGATGTGGCTGGTACTGCTGGGTCCTGGGTGCTGCTGCAATAGACAGCGTGCACTGACCCAGCGCCCTGGGTTCTGGGACGATCCGTATTGGGCGTTTGACAGCTGAATGCTTTGGTTTTTGTTTGATTATTTGTTTTTTGCCAAAAGATAACGTTTTTATACTGGCATACATAAGCATGGGAATTATGAAAGGCAGCAGAGAGCTGAGCAGTCGCTGTGCGATTTCCCTGGCTGCTCTTTTGTGTTTGAGCACCGAGCTGGCCGCTTGGAGCTGTGGCCGAGGCTGGAGGCTGCGCAGCCCGTGTCCCTGCTGGGATGTGGAGCCGCCACAGCGGAGCTGCGCAGCTGGGCGCTCGCAGTACCTAAATCAGCAGGTTTTAAAGTAAAGAACTGAAGGGCTGGTAAAGCAGGGGTTTCCTGGAGCCTGAGTATATCTGATTGTGATACTGAAGAAGCTGGGAAGATGTTGCTGCTGAGGAAATTCCTGACCTGAAAGCTGCGCAAGTTGGTGAGAATTTTGGCAGGCGTCAGAAAGGGAAGCCGCGCGCGAGCAGGGGTCGGACTGGGTGACCTCCAGGAGTCACATACCTGCTAAATTATCTTGTGAGTCTATGAAATGTCACTGTGCTCTGTTTGTTCCTATACTCTTCCTAAACATCTGGATTTGGGTGTTGTCAGAGAGAGGATATAGGACCATCTGCACATTTGGGCTCACCCTACTATCGTGGCCAAGCTCATGTTCCTTCTCTGTTCTTTGAGGATGCAATTAGATCCTTATCACAAGCTTTTGTTTCCTGAATTTGCCTTGCTTGGGTGAACGTAAATATTTTTTCTTGATAATCTGAATGGCAATCACAAAATATTTCCTGATTTTCAATACAAAACCATATGGAATGCCTATTAGAGCAGCAACTGATTAACCTCGAAAGCAGCTTGAATAGCTTTAAGCAGATCATTACTATGTCCAAAGCTCTCTCTTTATGGGTTGTGACTTTTATTTTTAAGTCTGTTGCTGCAGTATACACATTTTCTTTGTAGCAGAGTAGGAAGAGGAACTTAGATAAACAGTATGAAGTGTGTGGTCCCAATCCTGCAAATCCCTAAGCAGCAGGAGAAACTCTATTCACATGGAAAGTGCAGTATAAAAAAAGTGTAAATACTGTAAAATAGCAATATCTGTTTAAATGCATTTATTAGCTGACAAAAAATTTTTTAGGACAAAATAGGACAAGAAAGCACTATAACAAAAAACAAAGAAATAATTATGAGGTCTTCTCTGTAGTTTTTTTTTCTCTTTAGTTTTTTTTTCTCTTTATAAATTTGCATAGAGAAGTAAAAATGAAATAAATAGTAGATAGTCTTTGGAATAAACTATAGTCTCTGTGTTGTCTGCTTCTGATACCATTGGTTTATCTAAGAGGCCATTCTGCTGTTGAATCGCAGAACGTAGGATTTATTTTTAAAAGATTGAGATTTGGGAAGTTATTACACTAGGGTATCATTATTTAACATTTTTATGGGTGTTTGGACTCAGTTGTGTGTTTTGTCACTGGAAAGTTAGTCAATACTGTGGCTGATTACGATGTCAAGGGTAAATGTGAGTTAAAGTGTGGCTGTTAGAAAGAGAGGGAGTAAGAAGAGAAAGAAGGGCACTTTGAAGTGTGTTCCCTTTGAAGTACAGGGTGTTCCTGATTTATTTTTCTTAATATTTGACCAGTTAGGGAGGAAGAAACTTTGTTGTTAGTAGGAGGTAGGAATGAAAGATACTTACGCAAAAATCATAATGCTTTTACTCACTAGAAGGAATTATATGTTTGGAAAACTTAATAGTTTTGTAAATCACAGACTTCTTCCCTCTTCTAATCATTCATTACCTTTCTGTGCATTCTCACGAACAGTTCAGTAATTTAAGTGGGTTGATAGAAAAATGTCGTGGCCTGTCAGCCAGATCCTACGCACTCATGAGGGCTGAGATCAAGGACCCAGTGGCCATCCCTTGGCGAGTGTGGTCGCTGTGGGCTGGGATGTTGTTTGCTCTGCCTCTTCTCATGCGGAGTGCGCTGGGAACCCGGCTGCAGTTGAGGTGCTCCAGTTCATGGGCCAGTGCTTTTGTGCAAACCTATTTGCACTAGTGAACTTTAATTAATAAGCCAGCCTGAACAGGAAGAGCTGAAGCACAGGAATGCGTTCTGGTTTTCCGGCTTTGCCACGGAGCAGGGAAGCAAGACTTCCCTCTCCCGCGGAGGATTGGGGAAGAAAACTCCAGGTAGTAAATCAAATACAGAAAAAATTGGGCTGGGAGGAGCCTCTGGAGGCCGTCTAATCCCCTCACCCTGCCCCCAGCGCACAGCAGAGCTGCCTTCAAAGTTGGATCAAGTTGCTCAGGGACCTGATGAAAGGATGTTTATCAGTTCCTCCGATTCCAGTAACAGCCTCCATTAATGCTACCCGTGTGAGTGAAGACATGTGTGAGCCCAAGTGCAGGACACATCAGGTCACCTGTGAGGAGGGAGCTCTTGAAGAGTTTTCATGATTTAGTGTGAGCTTTTCAACATTTGCAGCCAACACATAATCAGCAATCCAGTTATTTTATTAGATTGCAAGTACTTAGAAAACAGCCAGGAAAGAGAAAAGTGAATCAATAGCTAAATTAGCAAGCCTCTCCAAATTGCACAATATTTTCCATCTTCTTGTCATATGATACTTTTAAATGACCACAAATAAACCTGCTCCCAAACTAGTCATGGTTTCAAACCTCCATCAGTGCCAACTGGAAGATGTAAGGTAGAAGACTCAAATAACTTCAGGGACTGTTAATCCTCATTTTCTGTGATCATAAATGTTGGGGTAGGTGACAACACCCAGCTTTTAATCGTCAGTGTGCAAAGTGTGTTAACAAAATTATGCTGAGTATGATTTCTGCTGAACCCTCATGTACCTTTCAACCCTTGAGCAGTCCCACTGGTCTCTTCTGTGAGAAGATTAAGCGGTGGAAATGAGGCATGCAAAGCGGTGTCAGATGCTCAGCACAGGGCTGGATCAAGCCTAAGACACACAAGTCAGTACAGGATCCAGGTCTGTGTGTGCCTCTGGCTTCTGGCAAGGCATATCTCGGTAATAGACAAAATCGGTAATAGACAAAAAGTTGAGGGGAAGGTGAGGGCTGTTTCACTTTTCCCTTCCAAATATCTAGAAAGATCTTTGGGATATCTTTCCTTTTTTTTTCTGCTTTAAGTTAGTTTTTAGGGTTTTTTTTTTTCTTTTGGATTCTTTTTTGTATGAAACAAAATCCCTTTGTACAGGCTCCAGCTCGCTGACTGCATAAGGAGTTTAGCCTAAGGGATGATGCACTGAAAGCAGTAAGGAAACTTAAACAACTTCAGAACATACTTGAGTTTCCTGGAGTGCTTGTTTGATAATCTTTGAATGCCTGCTGGGTGTGGTGAACTTTCTGGGCTGTCTCCTTTGCTTGAAATTAGGCATCTCTTTCTTCACACACTGAAAACAACACCATCCCTTTCTTCTCTATGAATTGGACGGGGAATTTTTGTTTTGTACATCATTCAGAGTTTGTTGTCATAGGTCAGAAAAAAATGACAAACTCTTCTTCAAGTCATATCAGTATAAATAATTATCATCTGTATGTTTTTCTGAGAGAAATTACATTGAGAAATGCATGACCTGGGGCCATGGGGCCTCTCTTGTTAAGCACTAAACTGCTGCCAAGATAACAAATTGGTAATCCTAGGATGCTGCTGGCCCGTTTCAGGCCTGTTATCTCATAAATCACCTAAATAACCAAGGACTCTTCTGCACCATTAGAAGGTGGGCAGTGCCTGTTTCACATGTTGCAGGTTGTTACACCTTTCCTCCCGTGGTCCTAAGGACATCAGATCTTTCTTTTAGGTTCATGTCTTGTGTTTCTTTTCTGCTCCAGTTCAGTTCTGACCAGTCTCCTGCACAGCACTCCTGTGCTTTATTCTGAAAGTTGGGATTCCAACTAATTCCACACATTGGCTTTTGCATTCATGGAAACACCAGCGGTGTGTGTGTTTGTTTTGCTGTCTGTGTATGTTCCCCACTATTCTGTGCCCAGTGGCTCCTTCTCGGAACATTCCTAGAAATAAGCTCATTTCTTGCGTAGGGGAAACAGAAGAGATACTAGTGGAGCTGTTTCTCAGGAGCAGTGCTCTGCTCCTCAGTGGTCTTTTACAGAGCTGTAAGGTGAGAAATTCATGCTCCACTGCTGGGAGAAGCAGGTGTGGAAGTTGTTAACACAACCTGTTGCCGGGTCGTCTCCTTGTACCGTCCCTGTTAGACCACATCACAGTGCTGCTCTACACAATTTTCCTGCAGTCCTTTTGAAGTAATTGTATTTTCAGTGCTCTCCTATGCCATTTTAGTTTGTGTTTTGTGGTATCTTACGGTTGATCTGTCAGCTTGTGGTTCACAGGTGTTTATCTTACTGGTGATAAACGGAAAGATAAAACCTTGTAAGAATTACAAGACTGGAAATTCCAATAGCAAAGCTACATACTGTGTTCAGCGTTAAAGAGAACCATGAGAGAAAATGGGGACAGTAACCTGATTTTGATAGCCTGATTCTCTGCTCCTTCCTGTGGTGCTGGCTGTTGGGGTAACAGTTTTCTTCAGGAATGGAGGGAAGCAACTTCCTTCCTTGGTCTCGAAGTGCCGATGTTACAGGAGGGGAGTCAGAGGAAGGGATACAGCTTGATGGTGCTGAGTTTCTGCACACCAGCAGCTTCTTCCAGACTGAAGGCAATCTCTTCTCCTGTTGTGCTTCTGGGGTGGCGTGCAGGGAGAAAGTACTTGGTCCGCAACAACCATTCTTGTTCCATGACGCAGTGAGTAAAACTGCAGCATTTTGGTACTCTGGTACTGCAGCATTCTTTGCAGGGAGGTGCCTGGGTGGGTTCCCTGTTGTGTGGACAACACGTGTTGCATTCCAGGATACACTTGTGTAATGCTCTAACTTGTTCTCCTGCCCTCCTCCAGTTTCAGTTCCTATAAATGCTCTTAGCTTATAGCACTTCTCAATTCATGTTTTAGCTCTAAAGAGTCCAGTTGGTGCTCATCCATACGGTGCATTCTTTATTTTCGTGCCTGTCTTACTAAAAGAATCCTTACATGCCCGTTGTTGCTGCCTGGAGAAGCTCATCCTCCTTGGCAGGAGATCGTCATAACTACAGAAATGCCTCAGAATGATGTTTTCCACAGCACAGAGTTTTGAAACGCTTTCCGCTTTGTTTTGGTAATGTGCAGTAAGATCTGATTAATATATTATGTAAAGACCTGATCATTGGACTGGACAGTAAAGTCAATGGCAATTTTTCAAAGGAAAACTAATGTGTTCCCTAGCCCTAGCTCCTGTCGTCAAAAGGAAACCATCCTTCTCTCTGCAAAAATTTTGGAAGGCAAAAATGCCATCCAAAGCAAGAGTAGCAGTAGTGGAAAGGTAAGACCTTCTTGTAAAAAACAGCTTGGAGTCTTTAATGTCAGACTTAAATTAGAAAGTATTTTGTATTTATTAGGAATCTTTCATAATGGGCTTTTTTTACTATAGTTTATAATTTGGATTTATTACTGATTTTATAGCTTTCTTAGGGAGTGAAGAGGATGAGGCGAACCCCTTTTCAGTAATGGCCAGTGACAGGACTAGAAGAATGGGCCAAACTGAAGCATCAAAAGTTCCACAGGAACTTAAGGAAAAATTTCTTGACAGTGAGGGTGACAGAGCCCTGGAACAGGCTGCCCAGAGCGGTTGTGGAGTCTCCTTCTCTGGAGATCTTTAAAACCCTTTTGGATGCAGCCCTGTGCACCCCTGAGTGTCAGGGGCGGGGTTGGATTAGATGACCTCTCAAGGTCCCTTCCAACCTTAATGATTCTATGATTCTATATATGCCCTAAACATGGTGCCAAATTAATCTACATTCTTGCCCAAGTACCTGTGGCGTCAGTGGGACAGTAGAAATTCTCCTCAGGAGGTTGTGGAATTTAAATCACTTCCAGGAAACAGCAAACCAGGCAAAGGGTATCTCAAGTGGAAGTGGGAAACCCAAAGGGACAGATAGTCCTTTCACATAAAGGCAGGAACTTTACAATTTCTCTCCCTTATTACAATGAAGTCAGTGAGGGAGAGCAGAAGTTCTCCTGAATCCACTGAGCCAGTATCCACTGCCAATAATGATTCAAATCCCAGATGCTTCACTGCCTTAAGCAGACTGAAGTTGCTATAATTAATTCCCTGATAGCATTGCTAGTTTTAAAATCCAGATAATAATATGCAAGGAAGAGGATGTATGGAAAGTGTCAAATGTTTTCCTTCTAATTTACCTACCCTTTCTCCCTGATGGTTAGGCATCCATGCCCTGAGTGCCAACTAGGTCATATGAGGCAAAGTGTCTATTGAGCAGATTTTTCTCACCAGACATTGGCAGCAAAAAGTGAATATTACATCTCTTACCAGACATAAATTTCTGGTTCCTTGGCTCTGGCTCACGAATGCAGTGGCCAGGAAGTTTTGGCATTCTTTTATCCTGAGTATTATTCAAAGTTATAATTTATTTGAGCTCCTGTGCTCTTCTTGTCTTGACTGCGATAAAACAAAATTGAGAGATACCACATCTCTGTATATGACCAGGGGAAATACTGACAAGCGTGAAAAGACAGAGGGGACAGAACTAGGAACAGGAGGAAGAAATGGTAGAAAATTAAATGGATTAAAATAAGCATGGACATAATTCGATAGCCTAAGTTAACAGAGAAGGTCTGTTTGAAAACGTCAGTTTAAAATGAGGTGTTTCATACTTTAGAAATGGAAGGACAAATGTAGTGTTAACGAAGTGACATATCCACTTAATAATAATGAAATAGCTTTGATTTATAATATGAGCTTGGATTTATTCTATGATTGCTCCATGCCTGTACATACACATTGAAATGTGAGAGTTTAGTGGAAACATTTGTTTCTATAAAAATTAGTTCTCATGCTGATCAGGAAACCTCCCATTGGATTACATTACAGGCCCTTAGTTTTACAGCTGCTCCACAGTTATATGGAACTGCTTTACCCTCAGGACACAGTCCTTAACCTGGGCTCTCAGTGGAAACCAATGTAAGGTTCCATAAAGCCTCTTTTTTTGCTTGCTTGGCTGCTAGTGCATGCTGTTCTCAATCACCAGAAGGTGGTTCTTGAAATCCAGCCTACCCTGTACCAGTCAAGGTGCCTTCATTACAATAATCTTTTTGATTGCTTATTCAGAAATATTTTGAAGGCACAGTCTTCAAAAAGGGAAATTTTGCCAAGAGAAGGTGTATACACCACTCTCAAAAACATGCCCTATGACAGACAAAAGCAGAGATTTAGAGGAGACACAGAAAACCTATCAAAGTATCAGGATATTTCTACACAAGAGTTTAATTACAGGAGAATTTCAGAGAGTAACAATAGGATCAGGATGCCATTATAGAGCAATCTTTGATAGAGTCTAACCAAGTAACATCAGTGAAGATAACACATCAAGATGAAATTTATGCCTAACAGCAGATTACAAAGTAAGTTTCCTAAATTTTCACCCTGGCACACCTTTACACATGTAAGGACAAAAATATAGCTCTCCACCAACGCTAATGCTACCAGGATTAGGAGACATTTTGCTTAATACATGCCCTGCTTGTTCTACTGCTTCCATTGTCAAGAAGACTGAGAAGAAAGTTTAGTTCTGAATTCTGAAATTATGTCATGCCTCAAAAATAATTTAGAGAAACCCTGCTGCAGTTAACTGTGAGTGACAGGATTAAATCTGGTGCAAAACCAAAGTTTGGCCCAGCATCTGTACTAAAAATATAGCTGTAAAGGGAAAAAATAAGAATGTTTTAAAGAACTTAGCATTTATTGGACGCAAAGAGGTCTGAAGAGCACTAAATGGAAAATGGCAAACATCTTGCACAAAAATAAGAATCGTCCCGCCTTCGCAGGCCTAGAAAGCTTGCATGTGTGGTACAAAAAATGTGTAATGGAAACCTGGGGAACAAAGGCAGCTTGTCAGGCCGAGGAGTCCAGCTGTTCGCAGACGG
Organism: Rhynchotus rufescens; assembly: GCA_032273925.1. Taxonomy (NCBI): domain Eukaryota; kingdom Metazoa; phylum Chordata; class Aves; order Tinamiformes; family Tinamidae; genus Rhynchotus; species Rhynchotus rufescens. The sequence goes on along the minus strand of JAVCKT010027915.1, from coordinate 5,228 downwards.
TGGAAGATAGAGCAGACTTTGTTCAATGTCTGCAGATGTTTCCAGATCTTCATAACTCTAAAATTTAAATTCATTTACCTAATCAATATAAAATATCTGAGGGGAAACGTCTTGCCCATTGGATACAGTTTAGGTGATGAAAAAAAATATTTAAACATTCTCAGGCAGTAGAGCTGGTGGCTGTAGCCATCTAGCAGATGGAAACAATGACTGGAGACAATCCTTGCTGGAACCATAAATGAATATTTGTTCCTCGGTTACACTCACGCAATTCTGCTAACTTTACTAAAGCTCAGTGTAACTGAAGTGCAATTTATCCACTAGGCCTGATCTTGTGGAAGTTGGGACAAATTTCTTTTACACAGCTACACTCTTATAAAATAATGCTACCTTAAAAGAGGATGGATATCTTTCAGAACCTTTTGCCTGAGAAGTTAAAAGTACACAAGAAGTCCTGTAGCAGAAGTGTAGGAAGATGAATGAGTGGGGGTCACATGAGCCTGGACTGCAGGAAAGGCTGAATAAGTGGAGAAATTGTGTCTCCTGGGAGGGCCATTTTCATGCTATTTCAAAAACTGATGAAGAATTGATGAAGAAATTGGTGAATGATGAAGAAGAAACTTCAGCTAAATATGCTTCTTAACTACGTATGGAAAAAAACAAACACTACATGTGCTAAAACTTCTGGAGAAAAGAAGTTTAGTTAAATAATTGTCCTTTGGAAAAGCAAATTACTTTTGGAAAGAATTCAGAAGTTTTAAAATGATCCATAGCTTCCAAAACATGAAGTGCTTCAGTAAAACAATATAAGTTTACCTGCTCTACTGCTATACATAGTTCAGCTTAAAAGTTTCTACTTTTCCTCACATGTATGGAAAAACAGTTCAATTCATCCAGATTTGCATTCAAGATTCAAGTCTGTACTGCATAAGATCAGACTTTGGTAAATATATATTTTAGAAAACAATAGACAGAAAGCTGGTCATGATGACGTATGTTGCCTGGAATTCAGGACTGATTAAATGAGGAGGGAAATCAGAGCATATTGATCTGCATATCCACAAGAGCACATAGTTTTATGAGCCTCTTTTTTAATGATGCTGCAAAGCATCTTTCTACCGCATGGCAGTAAAATGGGAAAGTGAAGCAAGGTAACACATTAACACTGTCCAAGGTCCCTTTACAAAACTCAAGCAGCTCAAAAGCCTACAAGTAGGCTTTAGTTTGTCTAATTTTAAGAGTGTTCTAAGGATTTCTATGTTACATCGGGAGAAGAAACAAAGTTTTAAAGCTTTTGGGAGAAGGAACTCTCTTAAATCTGCAATTGTATTGAACCCAGTATACCTGTAATGAGTATATACCATTACCCATAACTGGGGATTCTGTTACTAATTCTACTTGTCCTAATAGTGAAAATGTGAACATTTAATCACCTTTGTGGCCCAAATCCTGAGCTACAACACTGCACCCACCCGAATCTCTTCACATAAATGTACATGTGCATGTGCATCTTTTCTAAATAAGTAATGTTCATTCTCATAAAAACTTTCATTTCTGTAATTCTTTAAAGAACAGTCAATAAAAAGCAACAACAAAATCACTGTCCTGCTAATGTATTTCATGTTTACAGTGGGTACATGTGACCAAATAACCTCTCTCTTGCTGCACAAAATACCTGATGTGAAACTTGTTTTCATTTTAAGGGGATCCTTAATATTCAAATTAGCCAGGGAGTGAAAAAAATACTATGCTTAAGACACAAATATGCTTTGCTCACTGTACCCTTCAAGATATTAGAAGCATGTTGATTGCTTTCTCACCTCAAATGGCCTTTCTTACATCTCATCTTCTCACAGTCTCCAATTTGTACACATTTTTTTGGTCATTGTTTAATATCTTTTCGTGGTATGACTTTCTCAGAGACATCCCTACCTCACAAATCTGAAATTTCTTATTGCTTCACTGTCCAGGGCTGGCACAATTATTCCAAAATGATCTACTTTTCAGATGATTCCCAGATCATTCCCAGACTGTGAGACAGCTTGTTTGTGTGATGGAAAGCATCAGAAGTAACCTTACACCGATATGTTAATTGTTTGCATTTTACCACATCAGTGAAAAATTCAGAGCAACTTGATTTTTCAGTGCTCTGCATTCATCTATGCTTCTGTGAGATTGTATCACCCTTGGTTTCCCTTGCTGTCTTCACATCGGTGCCATCAGTGTCATTCCATTTATCTCAAGTTCAATTTTTCTCCTCCTTCACCTCTTCACAGTGGGGCATAGCCCCCATAGTGCTCACCTTCTTGTCTTGAAGACTTCTCCACCTTTCTAAGCAAACAGCTAGATATAGATGCCTCACTCACTCTCTCTCTCAGTATTTCTTGGGTGAAGACAGGACACCTGTATGGAAGAAGTTGAGTGACAACACTAAATATAGGCCAAAAAAAAAAAAAAAAAAAGAGGAGG
>JAVCKT010027913.1:36481-52801 GCA_032273925.1 Rhynchotus rufescens | reverse complement strand
CCTCCAACACAAGCTGCACATAAGAACAGAAATACGGAATCAGCTATTTAAGGAGAGGAATATGAAGTCCAATGTGTAAGCATACTTTAAAATCTTAGTGAGGTAATGGCATTCCTACATAGCCTGTTTTCAGGAGATACTATTTGAATCAAGTCAACAAACCTCAACTGAACAACAGAGATCTTTTGCAGAATTATGATCTTTCTTATTTAATTAATCTGCTTTTCACAGGATAGTAGCTAGTGCTTAGATAATAAATTGCTGAGAAAATGGCTAAACAGCATTTATAGAATTTTCTAATATGTATTAGTCCAATTGTAAAAGGAGAAAAATTTATATGATGAAGTGACCTAGAGACACGCCAGCATCAACATTCTTACATCTTCTATATATGAGCACCAGTTGGATAGTAACCCTCTGAAAGATTTATGAGCTATGCTACCATCCCTCTCAGCTTACATTTGCATCAAAGAGATGCAATATTGACGAGATCGTTGGGCTATTAAACCAGCTACCACTGGTTTGTCTATTAAGATATGTCTACCTCTTTGAAGATAATGTGATAATCATTAGCAGGGTGTTTAAACAAGCCATGCACCATTGATGATGATTTCTGTTTCAGGACAAAGACATCAAATTACACACAAGACAGTCTCAGCTTATTAGCATCTTTTACAGGGTTTTTCCTTCTGCACAAATAGAATAGCAAATAGATATTCTATGTCTTGATTATGTACTGTCTCCTATTTTTCAGTTCCACATATATGTCCTTTGAAGATGCTGGGTCAAGAAAAGATAGTGATATTCCAATCACCCATGAGAAATGCTGAAATAAAATGCAAATGACAGTATATTGTGACTGTTCAAAAACAGGTTATGTGTTCTCTGAATTTCTCTAAACAAGACTTCCCCTCTTGGAGGGCAGGGGCTGAACAACCCCAGACCCCAGCAATGGCAAACTTTTCATGTGCTGAGCCCAAACCACTTGATAACATACTCAAGGATGTCATGCCCGAGTTCCATGTCAAATTACTGGGGTAGTTTTTTCTTTGTTAATGTTATAATGTATAATGTTATAAATAAACTTACAATACTAACTCCTCAAGGCAAAATTAAGACCAGATATGTTTTTGCATCAGTATTTTCTGTTCTTTCACAAACCTCCTGTTCTCCTTGTAACTTTTGGGTGCTCTCACTTACTCCTTTCTGTGCCATGTCATCTGTTCTCCTTTATAGCTTCAAGTGACTTCCAGATCCCTCTTCTGCTCCTCAGAGTCTCCTCTTGTGCCTCAGTATTACCACTGCATGACACAACAGTAACAGCTGCATAGTGGATAAGTGACTTAGGTACATGTTAACTTGAGCAAACTTAATCAAATCAAGTAATTTCAAGTGAAATCAAATTATTATCTTGTCAATTTTGCATTTTCTTCCTTGACAGTTGTGCCACGTCAATTCTGGCACTCATATCATGAGTTCGCCAACACATTGCTAGATAGTGAGTCTCCCTAATCATACTGTGCTCTTGATGGGGCACAAAGTGGAATCACCCAACACCTGCTGTTTAGGCATTAAAATGAGACATTACTCACAGAAACCTGTTCATGCCTTTGGCCCAACCTCTCCTTTTGTAACAGTACACATAACAGTGTGAACAACATTGACCCTGGAATTACCAGCATGGGGTATGTGAGTTATAGCTAATTGGGATGAATGGGGTAGCTTGTTTCTCAGGGTTGCTGTTTCAGACTCTTAGCATACAGCAAAATTCACTGCACATACTATAACCCTCAACTTTACAAAAGAGATCTTTTTTTCTGGACTTTTAAGCTATCTTAGAATATTAGAGATCTAGAGAAAAGAAATCTTATCCACGTGATGCATTAACACAAATTCACAGGCATTTGCATACAAACTAAATTTTAACTGGAATAACTACCAGGACCTTCTGGTTATACATCTCTTTTCTCAACCTTTTCTCAGTCTTTTATAGATTTCAGTTACTCTCACTCTCTATACGTACATGGGACATAAGAATAAATATCTCTGTGTGTCCAAATGTACGTACCATCTATGGAAAGCAAGTATTTTATCAATGAAAAATGAAGAAAAGCAGTCTGCTTAGTTTTATTTCTAGGAAAGATTCAGCTAAAATGTGAAAATTGATGACATAATAACTGTTTTTATTCAGAAAAATCTACAGATGGATCCTCAAAAGCCCATCTCACGAGTAAATCAATAAGAAGTAAAAAACCCTTCTTTCTCGGACTGGGGTTCTCTTGTTATACAAGCTGGGGCATCCAGTTTCCTCAAAACCCCTTGGTGCATCCTCTTCTCTCATGTGCTCCCCAAACAGCAGACTGCCATCCAGTGACTTACACTGCCCGAGTCATATTTGCTTAATCTCCCTATCCCCACGCCGGCATAAGCAGCAGCCTTTTCTTTTCCCTCTTTGCTTCTTTATAGGCAACTGGTTGCAGAGATCCGCCCTCAGACCCCACCAGGCCACACATACCTGTCCAGCCTCCACCTCCTTCCCTCCACGAGATTAAAACAGACCCTGCAGACTGAACTCCCTCCTTGCTGAGCCCTGCCTGGGGCGGTCTGCACCCCTTCCCATTCTCTTTAACGGGACTCATGACAGGGAATAAGAAAGTGTGAATATATACACCAAATCTTCACATGAGAGAAGTGAAGAAAACCAACAGTGAAGATGAAAAGCAACTGGTAAGAAAGCAAGTGGGATGTATGAGAAATCTGTAAATAAGAGGCTAGAAGAGTTAAAGTTGTCCTTGCCAGCAGCCTTCTGTCGCTTGTTTTTATGATAGTGTTATATGAAAGAAATGGTAATAGAAAGAGTTTTATAGACAGGTTTTGTTGTACAAAGATTTAAAATGTTCTTATGTAAAGAAATTGTCAATTCTGTTAGTAAACCTTTTACTCATATTTTTATACATATAATATGTATGGTTTTGAGGGGAAAAGTCAATAACAATCTGTCAAAAACTACTCAGACTGGGGTTTTCTTTCTGTTTACAGGAAAATTACAGCTTTCTTTTACGTGTGTAGTTTTCTGGGGTCTTTCGTCTCAGCTACCATCCAGCAACAATCAAGTAAGGAGACAGAACTTACCTGCTTCATCTTTCTGTAATTTTGACTGTTAAAGGAATTATTTGGAGCTTATTCTAAATTAAAATATTCTCTAGAGAACCAGTAGCAACAGACAGAAGTGACTGTGTGCATGTATGTATGTAGCTACATATGTATATGAGAAAGAGAAAAAAAAGAGATATGTGTGTTATTTTAAATCTAACATTAGATACCTTTTAAGGCAAAGATTAAGTTCTGAATACAAGTGGTAGATACAGGATGCACACACACAAAAACCATCTTTCCATGCTTCTAGTTAAATATTCTTCTGCTATATGTGGCAACAAACTCAATACACATTATTTGCTGGTCATAAAATGTAAATGACTGGATGTCAGCCATATGTCTTGCCCACTAATATAAAATGAGGCTGTGTCTAAGGTGTAACGTGTCAGCCTGAATGTTCCCTTTAAGTCCATGTTGTTGGAAGGAAACCCACATTTATGCTTGAGTCTCTGCAGCACACAGGAGGCTCTCTGTAGGTTGGAAATGCATCTCCTTCCAATTTGCATGCTTCATTCTTCTCCATCCAGACTCTACTAACATTTTCCAGATTCTCCTGATATTGGGCTTGGGCAGAACTCTTTCTAGTAAATGTTTATTTTTCCTTCCTCCTTCCTTGAATTAGGGGAATCTAGTGGATTTGCATGTTCACTTCAGTGCTTTTGACAGATAATATTCAAAAAATAGATTTCCAAATTTGGTTTCCTCAAAGGATTTTCTTCCACCTTGTTTAAGTCAGTAAAAAAGGTCTGTAAATCCTGCTTCCTCCACCCTGTATTTTATGAATGTGCATTCTCTAATCAAACATGGCACAGAGGAAGGTGGAAAGATCAGGAATACCAGAGAGGACTGGAGACATGCCACTAATTTCTCTTCTCAAAAGCTTCTTTAATTGGCATGAGGTTTGTTTTAGTTTGCTTGGTATTAGAGAGACTGTTGATTTAGGTAACTGACTTTTATTTTAAGTTTATTTAAACCACCAAAAGTTCAAGAGGAAAAACTGTGAACACTGCAGACTTTCTTATGCTGGTACTATTTCTCCATAGTTCTGCTATAGAAGAAGAATTATAACTTTGTATTAAAATAAAAAAAGGATCAAGTTATAATTTTACATTTGAAGCTCCCTAGAAACAGGAACTTATTTTCTCAGACATTTGACTTCGGTGAATACAGTTTAAATCTATTATTAAACACATCTACTTACCTTATACATAGCTCTAATTCACAATATCCTTACAGCTGCTTTGCTTGATTCCTCTTTTAAGGCCATGTCAGGCCATGTGCAGACACATAATTAACAAATTCCCTCTTTCTTTACAGGACTGCCAGTCATTTTGGGTTCAAGTCATAGAACTGGTCTCTGTCCAACAATCAGGATTGGCCAAGATGACTTGCCAGGCAAGTAGCACACGTACTTTTTCAGGAAAAGCTCTTGTCCAGAATCTTTTTCAGGTTATATCCATCTCTGAGATTGAACAATTCTCTAATTAAAGTAAATGTAAGTTACATTATGGATATGCATTTTTGTTCTTGTAGGATTTGACCTGATTTCTCAGTTCCAAATAGAAAAAGCTGCTTCCCGAGGAACTGTCCAGAGAGTAGTAGGCTCCACTGTTCTGCAGGTGGCTTATAGATTGGGACCCAATGTAGACTTCAGGATCCCAACCAGGTAATGCCTTTTGTTGCTTGACTTGAAAATATATGTCACATTTTGTGATATTATTATTTAAGGGATAGCTTCTCCTCACCTGAATCTCCTAATTTTCCTCCTCTTGGAATAGGAATGATAAGTGCAACTTTTTATTTGTTTTTGATTGATAGCATCAGACTAGTCTGGTTCTGTAACAGTAGCCTGAGGGAATTCCACTTTCCTCCTCTACCAGTGGTACTGCTCTGGATGCTTGGAGATTCATTGAAAGAAAGGGACTCACCCCTTCGAAGTGATGCCGTCAATTAGAAATGACAGAAAAAAAAATGATAGGAGGCAAAAAAAGAAATATCAGCAGAAAACAAGGGAAATTTTCTTAAGACATTGGAAAAAAGGGATCTTTCTGCTCATGCAGGGCCAAGGTAGGAAAAAGGTGATTAGATGGTAGGTTATTTTTGCTTTCTGGAATGGTAGGTACATGTGTGTTCCTGGGTGATTTCCACTCGATCTGTAAAAGGTGAAAGCTGTTTTTCAGTTTGTCACAGGTAAATCACAGTATGCGCCAGGATTTAGGAATCTGTGTTTGTGCTTTATGGGCCAGACTATTGATGCTGGTGAAGGAACAGAGACAGTACAGCAGGGTAGAGGTGTTTTTGCCAAATTTAGACAAGTCTGGCAAGTCTAGATTCTGGTCGAGTGCCTTTTGTAAGTAAGAATGCTTTTAATTAGCAATGAACTGGCAAGGCCTCTAATTGGACTACTGTTTTAGCTGGGGATTATCAGAGTGCAATGTGTTTCTGTCACACTCCAACTACCTACTAAAGTCCTTCATGCTGCCATCCTCCCTGGTATTAGGTTAAGCCAGTGCTTTATGGCTCAACTCTCTGGTTACAGTGGCTTCATGGCTACTTTTCTTTAGAGTGGCGAATTAGGGCAGCCGTGTTTAAAAGGGAATTCAAATTCAGGGAGTAAATGGGATCTTCATTTCATTAAAAATAGCAGATGTCCACATTCCTGGATCCTGTTTCTTAACTCAGAAGTGGTCTGAGCTACCAATGTGGTCAATATTTTAGTCTGTGAGAGAGCAAACACCTCTATATCATGTCCACAGTGCGGTGCAGGTGTTGGGTTTCCCTGGCATGAATTTGCAGCCCGAGGATCATTGGTGGCGGTAGGAAGCAGGTCAGACGGGAGCTGGGCAGCCCCTGGGGGCGCCGCTGGTGTCTCCTCACCCCATGTGCGCTGTCCTTCCCCAGGTGTGTGGGGCACTGAGACCTGCACTCCCAGGACACTGCAAGCCCCCACATATATGTTCCTGGCACTGTGAGCTCCTGCTCTGTCGGGAGAAGGTGGAGACACCATTCAGGTTATCCCGTATAACCCAGAGACCACTTTGGCCCACAGAGCCAACAGAAGGCTCTGAGCGGGCTCCTCTCCAGAGGTCCCACTCATTCCTTCTTCACCGAGGAGCTATATGAGCACTGGAGAGTGGGCTGGTCATGGAAATGGTGCTCCTGTACCTTACAAGATAACGAGGGCTCTCTCTTTTAAGAACAGAACATGGTGTCAAAACCATCTTCAGCTCATGGTTTAAGTACAGATCATGGTCTTCAAAACCTGCCTGGATGCCACCCTGTGCCACATGCTGTAGGTGTGCCTGCTTGAGCAGGAAGTTTGGACTAGATGATCTCTAGAGGTCCCTTCCAACCCTGAATATTCTGTGATTCTGTGATTCTGTGTAAGGTGTTCAAGGGTTTTGAGGGATGGCAAGGTGCGTGTGTGCATAGAAATGGCAAACCAGCCCCTTATATGATCAGAACAGAGTGGCCTTCAGTGGCCTTCAGAGGCCTTCAGTGGCCTTCTACTCTGTCAGTGGTTACCAGGAACAGGAAAATAATTTTTAGGCTAGCACATGGTCATTACACTATCCCCAACGAGTAAATGTGACAGGGCCTAGGATGTGGGAGAATGAGTTCAATTAGATGGTCATGGCTCAGCACACAGAGTACAACCAGAGTACATATGGTTATATAGAGTTTATATAGCTCAGAACTGGAGTATAACCCAGGCAAGCCACCAAACAGGATGAAAAAAATGACTGCACATGAGTCGGCTTTGATTTTCCCCATCATCCATATAGATTCCCATTAGACTTTGTTGCTTCTATAGATTCCCATTAGACTTTGTTGCTTCTAGTGGAAAATCTGTTGGAGAATCAACATAGTGCTCTTTCCTTAGTGCAATAGCCCCGTGAAACTGCCATGCCTCATTCCCATGGTCTCGGATATACTGAACCTGGTCTTTCTCAGTTTACTCTAATAACCTATTGCACATATGCACTAGGTAACAAGTGCAAAATGTATGCTGTAAATCTGGATAATAATTGCATTGCTTTTTAATTGAAAGCTTTAAAAATATTATATTAGCACATAGGGATATTAGCACATACATGGATACTTTTGTTAGCTGAGAAAAAAGACCTGCCACCTTTATGCACTGATCTCCAAGGTGGGAATCACACTAACCGTTTTGTGTCCTAATGCACACCCTATGGCTATACCTATATGGATAAATTAATGCCAGATGACATCTCAACACCTTCAGACTCCATCATCTACACTGCCTGGCACCCTTCTAAACTTCCCAGCACAGCTTGTGGGTTAGCGCAGGCCATGGCCAATGCCCACGAAACAGTTTGCATGGGGTGACAGTGTTCTGAAAGTAAGAAGGTTTAAACTATCTTATGCCTGTCAGACTTCTAAAAGAACAGTCCTGGGCATATTTAATTTAATAAAATGAAGGTAGCCTACAAATCCAGAAATGATATCTCTTTGCCTGCATTATCTCAAGTAGAAATTCTGCAAAAAAACACAAGGTGCATTTTGAACAGCATTTATATTCAGGGTTGAGCTATGGTATGGACCACCTTAACAGGTGACAATACGAGCCAACATTTTAACATGAAAACTGGAACTTTGTAATGCTTTATCAGGAGTTATTGGGACATGCAAAGAATAATTTCACAGGTTGATTTCCTGTTTTTCCTGTTCTTTTTTTGGGAAATAATGCTTCTCTAGGGAGTAATGGCCCTCATATACATATGCTTGATGGTCTACTTTTCTGCACAGAGCCACCAAAGTTTTAGTTGCTTTTATTTTTATATTATGAGTAAGATGTCCTGCGTCTTACCACTCCACTGATATTGATGATGACACTGTAATGGAAAAGAAAATTCAGCTAAGAAGCTAATCGGTTCATAACAGTAATAATTAGCTCAGACTGGATGTTTCTGAAGAACAAAGACCAGCTAATGAGTTCCAGCAAATTACTGCTGGCTAATGGCATAGCCTCCTTTCAAAAGGCTTAGCTGGTTGTGTATTGCTATTGCTTATTTGAGGGCTGCCAGATTACGCCTGTGAGATCAGCTGTGATCGTGGGTGGGTTCAGTGGGTGGCGATACCAGAGTCTCCAGTTTGAGCCAAGGAACCTGCTCACAGGCCAATATGAAAACACATTATCATGAGATTGGCCGGAGGAATTTCCACAGCTCTCTCCAATGGATTGCATTTACGTTTTAAAGCCTTCATTTAGCAAGGATTAAGTTATCACTGTGGGCAGTGGAGCCCAATAACTCTTAAAGAAACACTGTTATAAGAGATTATTCTGCTGTATTTAAATGAGTACATGGCTAAACTTTTAAAATATGCTGCTGCTCTTAATGATTCCTGAAGTCAATGGGACTATTCAAGCTTCTCACAATATAACCCAGCCTGGTTATATTGTTGCCTTGTTTATTCAAATATCATTGTAAGTTTTCCATAATTTATAATTATTTAATATTTTAAGCTGCTGATTTAAGTAGGGTTTTGTCTATATAAAGACTACAGGTCTTGGGAAAATATTATGGACTGAAACCACTAAAACTAGTGGAATTGCTTTTCATTATTGTCACATTAAGTGAGATGAGCATTTGCCTCTGTTCTACTTAAAAATCTATACCTATAAATCTTGCAGAATAACATTCCTGTGCTGAATACTTTTCTGTCACTGGATCCTACTAAGTTTAATAATATTGAGTCACATTCCTAATCCTTAGACTTTAGTATAATGGCAGAAACCCTTCTGATTGCTGAATAGTTATCACATACCTGTTTATGTGCTGACTTTGTAACTCTAGTATTTCACATATATTGCTTATAGATTGGCTTTTTCTTACCAATGTCAAAAGACATTACACAATTTCTCTGTTTTGTGTATCACTTCAAAAAAATAACATATTTCTTTTCTATTTTAACTTCTGAGAAAGAAGAAGGGTCCATATGACATCTTCTAAAGGACTGATGATATAGTTAATACAGTGTAAAAAACATTTATGCCAATCTGGTATGAACAAACTCCTAATCAAAAGTGTGTAACTGTGTTTACCCAGGATTTTCTTGCCAGCATAGTTGTGTCAGATGAAGTGGGATGAGAAAATGTGTGATATTTTAGAGCAGTGGATATTCAGAGCACTGGAACAGGCTGCCCAAGGAGGCTGTGGAGTCTCCTTCTCTGGAGATCTTCCAAACCCGCCTGGATGCCGCCCTGTGCTCTGGGTGTCCCTGCTGGAGGAGGGGGTTGGACTGGATGTTCTCTAGAGGTCCCTTCCAACCTTGAAAATTCTGTGATTTCCACGCGCGGGGACTACACGGTGGGGGAAAGGCACCATGAGGGGCCCCGTGACGGGCTGTGTGTGGGGGGCCGGTGCGAGGGGCCGCGTGCAGCAGTAACGGCCGCGCTAACGGTCGCGGCCCCCTCACGGCGGGCGGGGACGTGGTGAGGGAGGCGCGGGCGCGCCCGGGGGCGGGACGACTACATCTCCCTCCGTGCCCCGGGCTTTCCGGGCTGCGTTGGAGGAGGGCGGGAGGCGCTGGGGGCGGCGGCGGCGTCCCGCCCCGGGCCGCGGCGGCGGGCTCGGTGCCGCCGCTCGCCCACGCGCGGCCGGGGGCTGCCCCGAGCAGCGGTCACCCCTGCAGGAGCTGGAGGAGCCCCCGGGTCGGGGGGGATCCCTCCAGCAGGCAGGAGCCCCCAGGCCAAGGAGGACCCCGGGATGAGCAGGGCAGCGGGATCAGCAGCACCTCCAGGCTTGGAGCCACCCGGGGCTGAGCAGCTCCCCGGGCTGGGGGAGACCCTGGACCGAGCAGGACCCCAGTCTGAATGAGTCCCTCGGCTCAGATGGCACCCCCTGAACCGAGCAGGACCCTGGGCCAGGCGGTACCTGGGCTTGTCAGGGCTCCAAGGCTGCCCAGGACCTCCTGCCATGCTGGTTTGGTGCAGTGCAGGGGCCTGGCACCCTTGGGCACCCTTGTGTCCCCCCAGCCCCACTCTCCCTGGGGACCTTCTCTCCGTGGCCAGCACTGACTGCTGCTCACGGCCGGCACCTTCTCACACAGCAGCACGGGGCCAGTTTCCTGGTCCCTGCACACAGCCATCCTGAAAACCGGACTCGGCCCCCGCACCCGGGTACCAGCACCCCTGGCTCCGGCCTGTCCCCTTTAGGGCCCGCTCCGTGCACAGGGGTGTCCTGGCTGGGAGCAGGTGGCAGAGGAGCCCGCAGCTCCGTGCAGCTCGGCCCGGCCTCTGTCCCCCTCTTCCCGTGTGTCCCTGGGGAGGAGGTGGCTGATGGCACAATGGGAATGTGGGCAGGGAGAGGGTAGGCGTGCTTCCCGTGGCTGCATCCCATGCCCTGCAGGGAGGTGGCTGGAGGCCGCGGTGATGGGCACGTCAGCACTGGGTGGCACTCTGCAAGGGCAGAGGAGCCGGACCAGGTCCTGGGGGAGATGGAGCGGGAACAAGCCAGGAAAATGGTGCTAATTAGCTTTGTTTCGGCTGAAGATGCTGGAAGATCTCCAAGGAATTTGGTGAGGTCACAGGTTGCCGTGGAAACAGCAGGGAATGGTCTGGAATCTGGGAAGGGTGCTACCGTGCGGCGGGGGGCCGCGGCGCATGGGGACGTCGTGGGAGGCACAGGGCTGCATCGCACCCCTGCCCAGGAGCACGTGCCCACCAACACATCACACCCGTGCCCACCAGCACATGCTCACCAGCACATCGCACCCGTGCCCACCAGCCCTGCCCGCGGCCGCGGGGCAGCACGGGGAGCACGCGCTCCACACCACCCTGATCCCAAGCAGCGAGAGCCTGGATACCCCAGATACCCCGGAGAGCCCCTGGGCGCCGCTGCCATCGTGCACCGGGCTCCCCCGGCCTGGGGACCCTCCCACCCCATTCCCAGCCCGGCTGCTTGCTCACGGTGTCCTGTGCCGCTCTGGCAGCCCCTTGGCCCAGGGCCACCCCGGGTCACAGTGCACAAGGGGGGCGAGCCCCGAGGACACAGGCGCTGTCCTGTGGGTGCCAAGCCCGGCTGTGCAGGGCTGGGAGCTGAGCAGGGTGTTCTTCAAAGCCACGCGTGCCAGTCCTTAGCAGCAAATTTGGGGGGATCCAGACCATTAAACGTGTATGTATTTCCCAGGCCCATTGGGGCGCCAGGTCGTTTGAGGCCAAGGCCTGGTTGGAAGCGCACGTCATCTAGGGCTGCTCTTGAGGGTGGCCTTCGCTTTTATCGGCTCCCTCGGGCGCTCAAGGCTCCGATCTCCGTGTCCTCCGTGACGTTGCAGGGCGAGGAAGGGCAGGAGCCCGGGCGCCCTGCTGCGGTGCCCGGGCAGGCGGGGTTCGCGCCGCGGGGCAGAGCCGAGGCCTCCGCTTGGGCTGAGCAGCTCCCCGGGCGGCGGGAGCAGCAGGCGCCGCAGAGCCGCTCCGGACACGGCGCAGGCAGGAGCCGCCTCTTCTGCAGGCGGCTCCCGATATTATATAAAAATGCAAATAACGTCCGTGCAGAGCGGGCGGCTCCTCGCTGCCCGGAGCCGTGCTCGGGGGAGGGAGAACCCCCCTGGCCTGCGGATGGGGGGCAGGAACGGCTCGGCTCACAAGCACGTCCTGAACGCCGTGTGTCCAGAGGCCATCAGGGCCCTTTGTGGAGTCTGCACCACACGAGAGAACACGGGGAGCTGCCCATGAACACGGGGAGCTGCCCATGAACACGGGGAGCTGCCCACGAACATGAGGAGCTGCCCACAAACACGAGGAGCTGCCCACAAACACGGGGAGCTGCCCGCGAACACGGGGAGCTGCCCACGAACACAGGGAGCTGCCCACGAACTCGGGGAGCTGCCCACAAACATGAGGAGCTGCCCACGAACACGGGGAGCTGCTCACGAACAGGAGGAGCTGCCCACGAACACGGGGAGCTGCCCACGAACACAGGGAGCTGCCCACGAACACGAGGAGCTGCCCGCGAACACGGGGAGCTGCACACAAACATGCGGAGCTGCCCACGAACACGGGGAGCTGCCCGCGAGCGCTGCGAGGCTTTGCAAGACTCAAGTGGGGATGCGCTGGGCAGCCGTGCTGCCCCACGAGCCATGGGCCCGGGGCAACGAGTGGCGGCTGGGGCTTTTCTGGGGCCCTTAGCAGCGGGAAGGAGATCAGCGGGTGCTTGGTGCTGGTCCCCGTGGGGGCTCCCGAGGGGACCGCGTGCTCCTGCAGGGATGCGCAGCACTGCCGAGCTGCTCCCCTGCTCCGCAAGGGCAGCCCTAACCAGATTAGCGGCTAATTGCTGCCCGTCCCGGCTCAAGGGCTCCGCGGATTTGCTTCTTCCACCTTGCTGAGCCCGGCGCTGCAGCCGCTCTGGAGGGGCAGGCAGGCAGGAGCTCCGCTCCTTGTCTCCGATGTCCCCGCGGCCACGCTCGGCGCTGCCGCTCGCTCCCTGGCCAAGCCTGCACCCCGAGCGCGCACCGAGCCTCCCAGAAAGGCTCGCTCGGTGCCCGCACAGCAGCGATTTGGCAACCGAATGTTATTTTTAGGCATTTCTTAGAAAAGCTGCAGGGTTTTAGCAGCCTCCCTTCATGCGTTCCCGCCTGGATGTGTGCTATGCATCAGTGTGACGTGTCCCCCAGGCTAGGGCATCCTGCATCCCAGGAAAGCATGCTGCTTGCAGGGAAAGCAGCACACGGCATGGGAAAGCATGCTGCATTCCTGGGAAAATACACTGCGTTCCTAGGAAAACATGCTGCGTTCCTGGGAAAATGTGAGTGCACGTGTGTGCACATGTGCATGTGAGTGCACCTGCATGCAAGCACGTGCATGCGTGTGGGGCACAGGGAGAGCTGCAGGGCTGGCATCCCGCAATCCTGCAAGCATTCAAGCGATGCTGCCACAGGTGGAGTGGTCAAACCCCTCAACAAGCACGTCCATCCTGCCCACTGCAGCGAAACAGCCCCCAGAACACGATGCATGGGAAAGATGCTCCAGTTTGCTGCTCTGCAACATGTGGAGGTGCTGGCCGGCGGTGCCAAGTGCTGGCCCAATTGGCCCGGGGAAGAGCGGGTCGTTGCATCGTTGCATTGTTGCATCGTTATCAGAGCTTCCTGCAGACGTGCCAAGTGGGAGCTCGGGCTTCTGTCCTTCAACATCCTTAATGAGAGATGGGCTAAGAGGTAACAACTAGATCTCCAGAAGCAGAATTAATGACTTGCCGGCACGGGGAAGTGGTTCCCCCCGTGCCCGCAGCGGTGCATGGGAAGGAGCCGGCTCGGGTCCCGGTGCGGCACAGGGGCCTCTCGGGCAGCCGGAGCGCGCCCGGCACGGCAGCGGGATGCTGCAATCTCGGAGCATCCCGCGTGCCCGTGTCCCGCATGGACACTCGCTGGCCGGTTACACGGGGACAATGCTCCGCACTGTCACCACTGCAAGCTTGGGGGTGACAAGAACATGCTGCAAATATTGCAGCTGTCTCCATCGCTCACTAAATAAAATAGAAGGAATAATTAAAAAAGCTGCTTTTTGCAGTGGGTGAGGAGCTGCTGGCAAGGCTCCCCATGAATACTTCATCAGGCCGCCCGCTCTCCCATGGATTTTCTGTCACAAGGCGAGCGTTTCCAGCAGCCCGGGTGCCTGGGACCTGCGCCACAGGGGAAACCAAATCCACGGCATTTGGGAAAGGGGATTTTCTGCTCAATCTGGTTGCTCCGGAGAGCAGCACTCACCTGGGAGCAATCCAGGGGTGGCCACGTTCCTCCCCTTCCCAGGACGTGCAGGAGTCTGGACGGGCTGAATTCCCCTTAGCAAAAAACCAGCTGAATTCCCCCTTTCAAGCAAAAAGCCTAAGGAGCCCCTGGTGCCCTCCTGGCCTCAGGATCGCTCCCAAACCTCGGCTCCGTGGCTCTTCCCGCTGCTGAGGCTGCTCCGGGTGGAGATGCGAGCCCCGGGGCTGCTCCGGGTGCAGGTGCCGGCCCCGCTCTCTCCCCGGCCGGCCGAGCGCTCGTGCGTGTGCCACCCGCTCGCCCCGCACACTTGTGTAACCCGCCACCCGCCCGGGCTTCCCCCTAAATTGCTCATAAAGAAAATAACCAAAACCTCCTGTTTGCCGCAGGCAGGGGCTGCCCGCCGGGCTCCAGCCCTCCGTGCTGGGCTCTCCGGGGCTCCTTCCCGCTGCACAGACCTGTCCCGGCCGGAGCCTCCCGAGCGCTGGACGCGCCTCCCTACCCGTCTCGCCCAGGAAGCTGAACCCCGAGCAGGGCCGGGCGGCGGGGGGCTCGGCAGCGCTGCACATCCCTGCAGGAACACGCGGCCCCCGCGGGAGCCAGCGCCAAGGACCCGCCGATTTCCTTCCCGCTGCTAACGGCCCCAGAAAAGCCCCAGCTGCCCCTCATTGCCCCACAGGTTATGGGGCAGCGCGGCTGCCTGGTGTGTCCCCAGGCGCTTGCTGGCCCCACAGTTATCGAGGGCTGTGGGCCAGCACCGGCACTGCCAGCGAGCCCAGGGCTCCAGGGCTGCGTTCCCAAAGAGCTCCCGAAGCCGGCACGGCGGGAACACGGCTCCCATGGGCGCCCGGCACTGCTGGAGCCACTGCGGAGGCTGAGGAGGCTGCGGAGGCTGAGGAGGCTGAGGAGGCTGCAGGAGGCTGTGGGGGCTGTGGAGGTTGTGGAGGCTGCAGGGGCTGCAGGAGGTTGTGGGGGCTGTAGAGGCTGTGGAGGCTGTGGAGGCTGCAGGAGGCGGTGGAGGCTGCAGGGGCTGCAGGAGGCTGTGGGAGTTGTGGGGGCTGCAGGAGGCTGTGGAGGCTGAGGAGGCTGCAGGGGCTGCAGGAGGCTGTGGAGGCTGCAGGGGCTGAGGAGGCTGCAGGAGGCTGTGGAGGCTGCGGAGGTTGTGGAGGCTGCAGGGGCTGCGGGAGGCTGAGGAGGCTGAGGAGGCTGCAGGGGCTGCAGAGGCTGCCGAGGCTGAGGAGGCTGCAGGAGGCTGCAGGAGGCTGTGGAGGTTGTGGAGGTTGTGGAGGCTGCAGGAGGTTGTGGGGGCAGTGGAGATTGTGGAGGCTGTGGAGGCTGCAGGAGGCTGTGGAGGCTGCAGGGGCTGCGGGAGGCTGAGGAGACTGCAGGGGCTGCGGGAGGCTGCAGAGGCTGCAGAGGCTGAGGAGGCTGCAGGAGGCTGTGGGGGTTGTGGAGGTTGTGGAGGCTGCAGGAGGCTGTGGGGGCTGTGGAGGTTGTGGAGGTTGTGGAGGCTGTGGAGGCTGTGGATGCTGAGGAGGCTGCAGGAGGCTGTAGGAGGCTGCGGAGGCTGTGGGAGGCCAGCAGCTCAGCGCTCCCTGCAGCACCTGCACAGACCAGGACACAGGATGTGCTGCCTTGTCACATACTGCAGCTCCCCGAGATTATTATTGTTTAACACGTGCATTCATTTTGAGAAGCTAAACATCACTCGATGCTGCTCCGTGCGCAGTGGCCTGGGGCTGGAAAACGCAGGAATTCCCGTGCTAGGGAACAGCGGGAGAACCCAGTCTCAAGGCAGGAGGCCTGGCAGCGACGCGGGCGCCTTTCAAATGTCACGCCTGCCGCGTGAGGAGCCTGCCGCGCCGCCGGAGCCGCTGCAAACGTGGGAATTTGCCTCCGTGCTCCCACCGACTTCAGCAAATGGCAAAAACGCCCCTAAAATGCCACAACTGGTGATATTGGCAGCACACATAAATAAGCTTGTCATCCTAGTCCTTTTTTCCCCCCATTCCCCAAGTCAAAGCCTGTCTCGGAGCCAAGCGCGGCTCCGCAGCCCGATGCTGGGTGCAGGAGCGGGGGCGGCGGCGCCCGGACCCCCCAGCCCACGCGGCACCGTTAATTAAAGTGCACGAAGAGGGGGAGAGGGAGGAAGGCTGGCCAGGAGCTGAGCAAGGAAATGCCTGCGGGAAGGGGGCTGGGAGCAGGGATGGAGCCCGTGCGAGCCGGGAGGGTGCTGGGACAGCCTGGAGCAGGGAGCAGAGAGCAGGGAATAGAGAGCGGGGAACAGGGAACAGGGAACAGGGAGCAGGGAACGGGGAGCAGGGAATAGGGAGCGGGGAGCAGGGAGCAGGGAACAGGGAGCAGGGAACGGGGAGCAGGGAATAGGGAGCGGGGAGCAGGGAACAGGGAGCAGGGAGCAGGGAGTGGGGAGCAGGGGCA
>JAVCKT010027913.1:10542-36381 GCA_032273925.1 Rhynchotus rufescens | reverse complement strand
TGCTCTGGGTGTCCCTGCTGGAGCAGGAGGTTGGACTGGATGATCTCTAGAGGTCCCTTCCAACCTCAACCATTCTGTGTTTCTGTGATTTTAGCTACTATTGATATAACAGAAAAACTTCTCAGTGAAGATGTAGCATTGAATTCTCTTTTGGGGGCACCTGTGATCAGAAGCACTGTCTTTAGCTGTAGAAGGTGGCAGATCACACCCTCTAGTGCCACCTCCCAACTTTGTTTGTGCCTGGTGTAATGAGGTCTCCTCCACCTAGATGTTCCCCTCCTCAACCAGCAGCTTTCCCTGCAGCTGAGGTGCAGAGCAATCTGCAGGATCATGGGGATGGAGGAGAAGCACTAGCACTGCGGTTTGGTTGGTTAGGTAGGGGAAAAAGCTGCTCCTGCTGCTGCTGCTGCTCCTGCTCCTGCTTGGCTGTACTTTTTCCCGGCAGCTTGCTGAGGCTGTGCCGTCTCCTGCTGGAATACGACCGCACTACAGCCCGGGACGCAGTAACGCTGCACACTGCTGCCTCCAAGCACTCTCTTATCAAGCGGGACTCACTCGCATTACAGATGTTCACTAAATTCCTGCTGCTATGAGATTGATCTGTCACTCAAAAACAATGTTGTTTGAAATGCCTACTTGCCTAAGAAGCTGCTGTAATGAATGCTCACCACAAAATAGCTCTGCACGTCTCCATACTTAAGCAGATCTCATCAAACAACTCTTTTTGAAACTTAAATGTGAATAGAAGACAAATAATGTATTCAGTCAATCAGATTATGACAGGACAATTTTACTTATCTCTCAAATATGGGAAGTGTATTTTTTGCAAATGCTCTTGGATTCACTGAGACATTTGAGATAAAATCATGGACTTAGACAGTGATACAGCAGTTAGTGCTTATTTGCTTATGTTACCAAACTGCATATGTTATAGGACTTGCAAAACAATGAAAAATTTTAGCTGTAGCATATCTGTTCCCTGCTGCTTGTAGTCTGTTGTCTGGGTGTCATAGACCATAATAATACATTTTAAGTGCAGATTCTTACTGTGTATATAGTTGGCAAAGCAGCAGTTTGTTTCTGCAGCAGAAGTGATAGGCATTAGACTAATGAAATAATTATTGTTAGGCTGAACAAGAAAATGCATTTGCAAAGATATTCTCACATCTTTAAAAACAAAACACTTCTGCACTGACCACATATGCCATCAATTAGGAAGTCACACTAAGTGACTGAGTGCTAGTCTGCTGCTGCTTGATCCATTACACTTAGAAAGAGTCATTATAAATATTGTACAATGTAGGAAGAACCTGCATTTCTGAGCAGATGTGGCTCCTGTTGGCAGATGAAGCACAGCGTTAGTGATTCAGAAGGTATCCCGTTTCAGCACTCTTTATAACAGCACGGATAAGAGCGGTTGAAATACAGTTCCTGTGAGCAATTGAATCTCACTGCTCTGTGGTGGCACGCAAAGCTTTTCAGAACAAATGCACAATGAATTTATTGCATTTTGATTCTACACAGTGCTTTATATTCCAATGGATTGCCTGATGAATACTCCTTCCTCACTACTTTTCGGATGACGGGGGCCACACTTCAGAAATACTGGACTATTTGGCAAATTCAGGATTCTTCAGGAAAAGAACAAGTTGGAGTGAATCTTAATGGTCCAGCAAAAAGTGTTGAATTTTCTTATAAAGGACTGGATGGAAGTCTCCAAACTGCATCATTTTTACATTTGCCATTCTTGTTTGATTCCCAATGGCACAAGCTTATGATAAGTGTGGAAGCACAGAGTGTCACACTTTTTATTGACTGTATTAAAATAGAAACCTTGAACACAAAACCAAAGGGGAAAATGAGCATGGATGGCTTTGCTGTGCTTGGAAAACTTAAAAATAATCCTCAAATTTCAGTTCCGGTAAGTGTCAAAATCGTATATTACCACAAAATGTGCTTTATAAGAACTTTACATGTTATCATTTTTTTTGTTGAATGTATCCTCAAAAGTCTTCTGAAAGTAGAATGGAAGAAAATAAATCCTTTGGCAGGTAAGTACTAGCTTTGCTTTTTCGATTTTGTACATATATAAACCATGTAAGGTAAGAGATGATCCTAGTAATGTCTGAGCTTCAGCACCTTCCTAACATCCACGTTTGCCACTAGCTTCTGCTCTGTCTGGATACACCACTTGGGTATTCCCTTGCTTATCTTTTATACGAAGCTTGATCCAGAAGGATGTCTCTGAACATGGGCTTGTGGCTTGTACCTCCCACCAAGGACAAAGCAAAGCATTTCCTCAACAAGCTCTGGGACCTCTCTCTCATAGGTGTTCGCTACTCACCAGCTAGATGATTAACCTTGTCTCTGGTACAACTAATATTCTAAAACAGTTAATAAAAAGGGAATACCTCCAGTGAGAAGGAATCACAGTATCTTTTTGATCTGCTTTGATGTTCACATAACAACTAAGAGACTCACATGTAAGGCAGCTGCAAAGCAGAGATTATCCCCAGGAGGTTGTTCTGATCGCTGTGGTACCCGGTGTGATATCGCTGGCTGTGGCACTTCCTCTTCCATTAGTTTGATTTCTTTTCCCCAGAAAGGAGGACCTGGAGTAGGCAACTGTTAAATTATTCTTTCTTAGGAGTCCTATCAGGGATAAGAGTAGAATGAGAGGCTAGATCCAATCTACCAAAGGGCCTAGCAGAACTGAGATCAAAATTTCACTCACTACCTTGATGACACCTTCTCCCAGTCAGCTCAAGAAGACCTGCTCGCCTATCTTTACTTTTGTGAGTCTCTTTCTAAATATCTAAATTTCTGTATGCATTGTAGAGAATACCTAGAGTCAGTACAAAGGCTCCTTTATTCTGCATAGTTAGAGGTAAGAAGTAAAATATTGATTCTATATCCCTTAAGTGCATGCTAAGTGTATCCTTTTTATGCTACCAAAATGCAAGGTGTTATTTTGAGGGGGGAAGTATCACTAGGGGCGACATACAGTACATATTGAATGCTTCTGTGCCCTTCTGCTAAGAAATCTGAATACAAAAATCCTCAGGGGTTTTATTATTTGTTTACCTCATTTAGTTTTACAGATGAGCAATTAATAATACTAAATACTACTAAAAAGCATATAGACCAAGTGCCACACCAAGAGTTTCTAAGAGAAAGCAATTTCTAGCTGTCACAACTACATTTTGTCCTTAGACCTAATTTTGTCCCATGTAAACACTAAATGACATATAAGACTTTGTGAAGGCTATCTCTGATTTGTGGATTGAATGGAAATAATTTAAAAAATATAGTAGAAAAAAAACGTGCAAAACAGCTCAAAGTTCCATATACTGTTTTGTTCATTTCCAAGAATCTCATTTAGGTGTGTTAGGAGCACGTAGTACACATATAAGAATATAAGGTACTGGATATTCATTTCAAAATGGACTGAATGGCAAAAGATAAACCATATGCTAATTACATTGTAACTGTGAAAAATGTGCCTATACTGAACATTTGCATCAGTTTTGAAGTAAAATGAGTGAAGTAAGAAAGATATAACCTTCCATTAACTATATTCCATATGATTTGCCAAAAATGTGGCTATAAGGTAGTTAGCATTGTTTAAACTTCATAGGACAAAATTTGTAGGATAAGAAATAACTCATACTTCATCACTTTTGTATGTATAAATAACTGATTTATATCGTATTGAAATTAGTTCTACTCGCAAAACCGGTGTCAGAAAGAGGCCACAGGTGTCTAAAAATAGCCATCCATCATGTTGCTAGATTTTGATTAGGAAACAATAAGCTACATTTTGGTTTTATTTTGAAAACCAAAGTTAATCTTTTAAAATATCATTCAGAGGTAGTGCTGGAGTTGATAATATAATGATTAGTTGCATACATACTTTAGCTTTGCTGTCTGGTAGGAGGAATACTGGGGGATGAATGGATGGATGGGATAATATAATATAATTTTTACACATGCTTTAGTGATGTAAGAATTTCTACCCAATGATGGCATTCCTCTTTGTAAAGATATTTAGATTAAAATATTGATTGCATGGACAGACATCGGTATCAATGAAAGAGTACTACAGCCCTAATTTAGACTGTTACAGTAAATCATGCCCACAGGTTAGATATATTGACATCCTTCTTAAAGGCAAGAGAGTTCCTACTCCTTCTTGGAGTAATGAATAAAGTAGCTGCCTACAAACTCGGGGAGAGAAGCAATTTTAGAGTCACTTTGGCTTGGAAGCCAGATTTTCCTCCATTCTGTCCTGGTGCTCTTGATGCTCTTTCAGCTAGCACTCAGAGGTCAGAAGAAGGTGCAGAAAAATTATGGAATTTTTTCCCACTTCCTCTCCACCTGTGCGTTGAGTAGGACTGTCACTGTATTCTGTTAATGTTAAGAGAGAACGTTAAGTACAGGGCGATGTCCTTCAAGGATGAAAGAGCAAGACGGAATTAAGTGATGTTTATAGCTCATCAGTCATTATTCAAGTGTTTGTTTCTACTTTCAGCATGACTATGGATTCAGTAAGATTTAGTGTACTTCATGAAAGATTTAGTGTACTTCATGAAAAAGTTCAAATCTCTGCAGATGGCAAGCCTTCAAACAGTAGTACATTGTTTAGCAAAAAGAATAATGAAGCTTTGCCATAAATTATCAGGAAAGGAAGTAGGTATTTACAAATTTTGTCCCATGAAATTTGAACTTAATTTACCCGAAATTTAATTTGGATGTCCAGAAATGCACCTTAGCTCAGTCAGGACTAAGGGGTTGACAGCAGACTCACTAGATTAAATGGCATGACCTATATTTTGATGTCAAAACTCATGATAATATTATGTAACCTCATCTTACAAAGATTGAGGGAGACCACACACTGTGAAAATATCATGAAGAAAATACAGAATTTGACGGACTACGAATTTTGAAATAGCTTTTCATATTATACAAATCTCTACTTTAGTCTGTCTTTTTGGTTTGTCCTTAAATGGAGTAAATAAATACATTGTGGGGTTTTGTAGGTGTATTGTTGAACCTGCTTGGCTATATTCTGTTTAAATATCTCACCGCTCTTGGTTATTTAATGGATCTCAGGCACAATTTCTAATTTATTTCCATGCATTGTTAAACTACATTACTTCCAGTGGCATGATTTTTAAAAGACATAAATTATGTGTTTCCTACTCTTTTTTTTTCCCCCCTAGTATTCCTAGTGTCCTATCTATCTTGCAGAATAGGTCAGCTTCTTATAGATGTGCTATAAAATGTGTCATTTTAAAAGAGGTTCTTTATAGCTTGTTATTACTATAATGGCCTGAGAGAGCAAGAGACGAGAATTCCATCAGAAACTGGGCCTTGCCTTTGAGCTTTTACAAGGATTTATTCCTGGCTTTCTAGACTGTTTTATAGAGGGCAAAATTTTATAAAGAATTACTGCTGCATTTTATGCTCTTTAGATAAAAAGGTAGTTCTTCTTTTATCTAAAAGTAATTTAAATAATCTACTATAAGTACTAAGCAATACACATACATCATCATTTGAAAACTGAAAAAAATTGAAAAGAACTTCCTGAGCTGTCTGTTTGTTACAAAAATGTAAGGGCATTTATTTCTTGTTGCTCAAATATTAACTGCTGTGAGATGATGTAAATCACCCTAGTTCCTTTGACTTCAGAGGCACTGCCCCACTCTGCTCATAATAGATGCTGATGCTTTGCTAGAATTGATCCCTGGTCATTATTTAATTGACATTTCATGCTGCTAACTGGTACAGTCATATGGCTTATAAAATCTAAGAGGAAACTTCTTATCAGCATTTCCTGAATAGAGATTAATTTATAACATAACTCAGATTCTCATGGTAAAACAAAATCTACCTTCATGTCTCTTTTTTTTTTTGTGGTACTGCTCTAGGTCTTTGGAAAAAATATAAGGAAAACGAAGCTTTAAAAAGCTGTTGTTGAGATGTAGGATCATCTGTAGGAAAAACGATAAAAAATGTTTACAATGCCTCTAGAATGAGATATGTTTAAATGCACATGGTTGGTTCCTGGCAACTTCAGAGTAAATGTACAAAAATTAGGTAGCAGACTTGCCCTGGAATGAACATAGGTACTGATGAGATTTTGTAGAGCACCTTTACCTGAAACCTGAGCAGCTGAACTGCACTGCCCTGGCTGGGATGTCTTTTCCTTGGTTCCTCTGAGGTTTCTGACCTCCAGAACTCCAGAAAAACGTTTAAGTTTCCTTCAAGGTACAGTACAGCAGAATGTCTCACTGAGATTTCTGCTGCTCTACTGCCAGTGCTACTGCAGACACGTAGGCCTCATTTAAATCTTACCTTAAGCTTTATCTCCCTCAGTTTTTTTTTTAAAGCACTAATAAGACAAGTGAACTGCAGAGCTCTGCTGTTGAGATATGCCAAAGTGTGGGCATTAAGAGCATTTCCATCAAATTTCGGAGGACAAACGCATGAACAGATAGACATAACATTCAATTATCTACAGGCACTGATGAGGAAATCAAAGTGAAATTGAAATCTTGTAGGGATCTTCGAAAATGGATGTCAAAAATACTAACCCACAGGTCTTCAATACCACTAAGAAGATTTAATCATAAATCTGCATTATGACTATATCAGATTTTTCTGAGATTCATCTCTGAGGACTCCATACCTATATTTCATTCTTAGTAATAGTTTATATTGACAGAATATCTGCATGAGACATCTTTTTTTAAATCTGCATAATGTAATCAACAAGATGATTGTGAAGTGCTAGTGTGGAGAAAGTTACCTTGATACTCAGGCTAGGACATATCTGCTCTTTTTTCACTTTTCCTAAATGAACAAGAAGCCAGTCATGTTTTAATACCTTGCCAATAAAAAGATCTATTTTTAATTTTTAAAGAGTGAAATAACTTTCACCTCAATCTTTGGTTTACATAACCTCAACAAAATAGCAAAAGGAAAAAACAAAAATTTATGATGCAGTAGTTGTTTGAAAAAAATATATTAATGTGGTCTGACCAAGCCACAAGGAACTAAGAAATGTCAAATCAAAATCAACTATTCAAACTATTTCAACTCTTTTTATATTCACAGTGTGATACAGTGTTTTCGAAATAATGCTAGATAATTCTTCTTCATAGGAAGCCTGCCTCATTTATTCAGATTTTTTTGTATCCTAATCTCATAAGAGCAACCAGGCCTTACTTTATATTCACCATTTAAACTTGCTATTGAACACAAAACAATTGGTTTTCTCACTGGCCAGGCAAAAGTGTAGGAAGATAACATATGAGACACTAAAAGGATTTCCTGACTCAGTGGGTCAAGTCCATATTGCAACAAGAACTTTATAATCCCCTTCCTAAATGTATCATCCTGTAGTTGTTTAATACCAGTTATATTCACACCCGAAAAACTGGGTTCTCACTTAAAAATGCATAGGTGTTCAGTAGTAGTATTCTGATGGACTATTGACATTTGTTTAATCAAAGTTTCACTGATTGCAACATTTTCTCTTCTCATGTGTTTCTCATCTCAGTATAAATAACAAAATAGAGACAAAAAAGGACAAAGAAAGAACCAACAGTTGCTATAACCAGAACTTGTTGATACAGATACTGGCTGCTGGCAGTACATGTTGAAAGACATTTTCAGAATAATTAGGAATTTTGTATCACCATGCGAACCCTGAGAAAGACTTGCTGATTTCAGTCACAGTTATCACTGATTAGTTTTTTTCATAGTCTATCACCAGATATTTCATTTCAGGCATCTAAAAACAAACAACCAAACAAACCCCCACTCAGTAATGTAGGCTTCTGTCATCATATGTAGCTCTCCATTTAGCAATTTGTCAACATTATGCAAGAATGAGGCAAAACCAGGAATAGAATCCACTCATTTAGTGGCATCTGGCCTTTTTCACAAAACCATCCCTTCTTCTGGCCTTTGCCTCACTCACTTCCCAAATTCCAAATCCTGCAGGATGTGACACATTTCCACAGCCTTGCTCATGCTGTCTAGCAACCGAGCCAAGGATTCTGTAGTAAAAAGAATGGGATTACATAATTTTGGATTATGCACAAATTAAGTTTTACAGGCAATTTTAATTCTGGTATTTCCTAACTACTGAATGTATGAATTTAATTTTTAATATGATTTACTGAAGTTTAATGTAATATTTTAATAGTAACAGAAAAAGTGGCAGTTGTCTCAATTAGAACCATGTCAATCCCAATTTAAATCAGACACAGATTATAAACACCACTTTAGAGCCAATTATGAGACTCTTTCCATAAGGACAACTTAACAATTTAAGCACATCCATAAGTGCATCACTTCCTTGCAAGTGAGCTTCAGAGATGAGTAATGATTCCTCATTCAGAATCAAAATCTAGTATACAGTCCAAAAAAAATAACCATCTAGGAATCACACAGTCCCATTTTTATGCCTTCCTATGAGTCTTCACATTCCATACTTTCCCCTCCCCTTTTTATTGTTGGATGGCATCCTGGTCAATACTAAAATATAGCATGCATTCAATTCTTTCATATGTACGTTAAGATATCCAGTTGTCTATTCCTGAGCAATGAGACCGTTTTCAAAATGAGAACTGGATAAAAGAGGTAAAGAATTGCCTCTGCTGCTGTGGTGTCAGATAATGCAGAACAGGTAAAAGAAACCAGAGCGCTGCCTCTTTTGTGCTCTGTTCACAGCCCTCTGGGAACTGTGAGGTCTGCAAGGTAAATAGAAGAGCAGAGATGTGAAAGCAGGGGCAGCCACCGTGTGTCTGGCAGGGATTTTAAAGGACTTCAGAAGCAAAGCATTCAGCAGCAATAGCAACCAGTATGCAACTCAGTGAATATCAGGGAGCTGGCAGAAAGAACATATTAGAGTGACAGTCTGCTTTCTGCGTTAGAGCTCTAGAGATTTTTAAAGGGCATAAATTATGCTCAGAGATTGAAGACAGCAGTGAGATGTGCTAGAGGGAGGAAAGAAGGCAGCCAGGAAGCACTGAAACATTATGCTATGGAAAGGAAGCTTCAACAGCATAAGGAGCAAGACTCAGAGAAGCAATGAAATGGGAAGGAAAAGCACCTGGCCTGTATACTTCTATTTCCAGGTTTTCAGAAAAAGAAAAAAAATATATATATAAATAAAAATAAATCAGGCTTTTCCACACTCCATGGGACTTCATGTTGCCACAACTGAAAGAACTCTTCTTTGCTCCTGACTCCCTGGGCAGGTGTAGGTATCTCTGAATTATAACATCAAGTTGAGAAATCACTGGATAAACAACTCAGTGAGGGTTTGTAAGCCAAGTTGATACTGTGTGATAGAAAGGTAAAATAAAATCCAGGGATTTAGACTCTAAATGCAATAAATATGCACAATGTAATATGATTCTGGCACCTAAAATATCACATGATGATGTATCAAAGAACATGCATCTGAAGCCATATATTTGAGCTATTCAATACCTTTTAACCAAGGTTATGTATTTTTTTAAGCTACATAATGCATCAAGAGAGACCTGGTTGCCTTTTCTGGGAAGAGGTTGTATTAATTCTGTGTCATTTTCCAACACTGAACAAAAATATTTAGAGATACGAAATCTCACAAATGTATGTTTTTGAACTGCAGAATGTTGCTAGAACCCAACCTTTTGAATCCCTCATGCTCAGTCCATCTTTTCTGACCTCAGACCTATCATTCTTCAGGTGCATGACCACCTGGATAGAGAAAATCTTTTTCTGAATGTGTGTCCTTTAATAACACCATTGGTATGATATAACATGAATATAATACAAAGAAAACCTCACCTATCCTTGTAAACAACTTTTATAAAGAATGCTTGTGATAACTCTTCTCCTTAAATCCTACAAGAGGCGTATGCCCTTCTTGTAGGATTTGAAATGCCTACACGGTGTGGGGAAGGAGAAGACGGGGAGCTGCTCTGGAGCAAGTCCCAGTGGGGCCATCCCACTGGGACCATCCTCGCGTTTGATGCAAAGTGCAGCATTTCAGCCACAAAGCTGATTTTCAAACACCCACCGTTATCTGGTCAGCGTTCCTCCCGTTAAAACCCTGCAGTTGTGAACATTTGCACGGAACTAACGTGATCTTTGTCTTCTTTGGCAGTTTGACCTCCAGTGGATGGTGATTCACTGCGACCCGCTGCGACCCCAGAGGGAGGGATGTGGGGAGCTCCCAGCCAGGGTGAGCTGGATTGCATCCCTGCACTCCACACAGCCACACTGCCACGAAGCCCCTGCCTCCTGGGGGGCAGGAATGGCAAACAGGAGCCTCATTTTCCTCCTTATGGCCAGCAATGTCTATTTTTTAACATACCTGTCTGGAATTTGGTGTGTTTAGAAATGCAGCCCCCCTCAGTGGCAGCTTCTTTTTAACCCTTCCATGACTTTCTTACTTTTTCTTCCTGCCAACTATGCGGGTCAGAGACTTTTAAAACATGTGCCTTGCAGACAGGAGAGATTTTTGCAGCTGCCTCGCTGCATCTGCCCCCCTTAGCAGCTCCCAAAGAGCCCTAGGGGGGGAAACCTGTGGCAGGGGGGCAAGGAAGTGCCCACAGCAACAGCAGCAGGGCAAAGGGTTAAAGGAGCTGCGTCATTCAATCCTTTCCTTTCCTTCCCAGCCTTCAGCTTTCCTCCAATCCCCACTACCCTCTCCAGGACCATTAATAAACAGACCCGAGGGGTGCCTGCAGCAGGGCTTACCTTGCAGCTGCTGGGCACACTTGGGCAGTTGGGGTTCAGGGGGAACCTGAGCAGCCTCTAGACCATGGCCCGGGATGCCCAGGGGCCAGCCTCGCTGCCTCTGGGGCTTTTTCTACAAATTGTCTCTCTCTGCCTAGCTCAAGTAAGTTTACTCTGATTTTAAACTCTACTTTTCTCCTTTGCAGATAAGCCAGACAGAAATCGAGGTGAGTCTGGGGGAAGGGACAGAGGTCCGCGGTCAGGAAAGGCTCTGGGTGAAGTTTCCTCAGGCTACGGAGGGCAGCCTCCTGTCATGCCCGGCCCTGGCACGGGGAAGGGGTTTCAGTCCCTTTCCCCTCTGTGGTGGCTGCGTTTGCCTCTGACACAACATTGGCCCTTTCATCAGGGCAGGGCGAGAGCAGTTCAGCGAGCGGTGTCCTATGTGGGTGTCCCCTCCCATAGAGGGGAGCCCGGGGGGCACAACACCAGTGCCCAGCGCCCACGTCAAAATATCCTGACTGAATCACCCCTACAGAGAGCGGTGTGGGTCGGAGCCGGAGCGCGTGGGGCCGGCAGGGGCTGCGCACACAGAGGCCCCTTGTTGTCGCGGCAGGAACTTGCTCTGCTCGTGCCCGTTGCTGCGGCGTGACGGGATCTAATTGCTCTTTCTTATTTTTAACTCCGTGACAGAGAGGTCTCCCGGGTCCACCGGGCCCCCCTGGGCCACCAGGGCCACCAGGAGTTCCCGGTATCGATGGCATTGATGTGAGTGTTTCCCGTGCCTCCTGCTCCTCCAGTGCAGTCCTCGCCGCCAGCATCTGGCCCTGAGGAGCCCTGAATTTGAGTGTCTCAGTGCTGGGGTTGGGAGAGAGGGAATGAGGGGAAGGAAAAGGGCATTTCACATCATCCACCATAGGGAAAGTACAGGATTATTTATCACATGTAATCATGGTCATGTGCTATGATTCTTTAACTTAATGAGGTGCACGGGGTTTATAACTCTAATCTATAAAGGAATTATTTATCACGCCTATTACAGCATGAGAAGCATTTGGAAGGATTATTCCTGGTAGCAGCTACTTTGTATTTACCCCCTATTCCTGTCAAAACTGGGATTCTCCCTATAAGTAAGTCTACAATAGAGATCATGTGAGGGATTTTTGTTTGCTTGTTTGTTTTTTCTTCATTTCCTACAGTAAAATCAGGTCAGGATTATTATTGAATTTGTAAATATATTTTTTCATGATGGACCATGATGCCCTGACACCTTCCCTTCTGTGTCTCAATAGGGAGAAAGAGGTCCCAACGGCCCCCCCGGCCCACCGGTAAGAGACCTTGGCTCCTGTGCAAGACTATTGCATGAGCAGGGGCACCGAGTTACGATTATTCCTCCTTTTGCTGTCTATAAAACGTATTTAACTCTCCATTTGCATCCTGAAGGGACCAGACGGGGACCCAGGCAAAGCAGGATCCCCCGGCCTGCCCGGGGAGCCAGGAGCTGATGTGAGTACACCTGATCTTTTCTGGATTTTTTTTTTTTTTAGGAATAAACAACAACAATTTGGTTTTAGTCTGTTTCTGTGGAAGTGTGCCCTCCTTTTGAGGCTCCCAGCCACTGCAGAGCCTCTGTCTGCTCGTGTGTCTTCCTTCCTCTGTGCAAGCTGAAGAACCAGGATTCAGGATCATCTCCTGTTAATGGAATATTTGGTTATCCTTTGAATAACTTAGTGGCAGTAAAAGACACCTTCATACGTTATCGGAAATAATTGAGATCAGTGTTTAAAATCATTTCTTGCTAAGAAGTCAGTGTTTGCATTAGCTCTTAGATGTTATGCCAGGAGGTGAGCCAAGTGATACTTAGTTTACATAAGGGCTAGAATACTTTCTATAATTCAAAATGTAAAACAAAACAGATTCTGTGTGGCAAGTTAATATCATAAAGAATATTTAAAATGATATAAATTGAAAAAATATTTCCAGGAGATTGCAGCACTGTTAAAATGAATTGTATCTGTTTTTGAAAGATACTTAATGGAGATGGAGCTAAAATAGTCTTTAGGTAGACTGTCAAAATTATAAATTTATAAGAGAAATGAGACTTGCCAAAACAGTTTCATACCAACTTAATTTTTGTCCTGAGAGCAATGCAGGCCACAACTCCTTTGTATATGTAAAGAAGAAAACATAAAGAGACATCTATTTAAAAATAATTGCCTTCTACATTTTTCATTTTAGGCATGGTTTTGTTTTCCTATTTCATAATAAAAAAGTCCTGTGGGAAAAAATCTTTTAAAATTTATCTCAGCTAATATTGTTTGCATGTGCATGTTGCCTAGTATTAGTGGATGAGTGAAACAATAGCAATAAAATATTCTGAAAGGGTAAGCTTTTTTTTTTCTTTTTTTTCAGTTGAATACAAAACATAGCTCTTAATTGTACTCCCACTGTGCATTCCACTTTTAATTGCAGTTTTAGGTTTCTAATACCTTCTCCTCTTCTTTAATTGGTAAAGCAGTTCTGACTTTTCAAATCCTATTTTTCTTTCAAAAACTATTTCAGTCCTGGGTTTAACAGACTGGGTCAAAATCCTGCACAATAATTACTCATAATGATCAACTAAGCTTTAGAAAGGAAATCGTCAGGGAAAACATCCCTTTGGGTGAACACTGTGTTGCTAGAAGTGCACCAGGAAAGGAAAGTACGGGATAAACATAAAAGCAAGGCTTTTCTTGTGGAACTCTGGAAAGTTCCAAGCCATAAAAGCTGATTAAGATGTCAA
The DNA here is from genome assembly GCA_032273925.1 of Rhynchotus rufescens. NCBI lineage: Eukaryota > Metazoa > Chordata > Aves > Tinamiformes > Tinamidae > Rhynchotus > Rhynchotus rufescens. Next base: position 22,856 of record JAVCKT010027913.1, on the reverse strand, counting down.
ATTAAAAAAAGAAAACAGAAGAGCTCCATATGAATTCCCACATACAATATCAATACAATATGCTTGCTTTTTGATTTTAGCCAGATAGACAAGTGTGCCTCAAAGAGAAACCTCAGGCCTGGCCTGGCACTCTTGTTGAGTTTTCATTCAAAGGATGGGGCCAATAAGGATTGTCTTAGTTTTGTATAAATCCCCTATAGCTGCTTCTTCCTCAAGGAGGTGTGAGCTTGTTAGTTACCCCTAACTGCCCCATGTAGCCATTGAGAAGCTGGGAAGTGTAAATTCCTTCAGCAGCTTCTGATGTGGACTAAATGTGGCCTGTAGTCTGAGGTCACGGTGGCCGTTGCTTCAGGAAAGCCACCAGCGTGAGGGAAAAGAGGTTGAAATATAAATTCTGTCCTTTAATAACGGCTCACAAGAAGGAAGGAGAAAAACTTTCCTCAGGGAAGCTTCTCATACTATCGCTGAACTGCTGTCTGTGTTTTCTTCCTCAGTAGTTAGTATTTCAACATTCTAGTGAAACAAAGTAGGGGGAGATGCTTAGAAGTTTGTATGTTATTCAGGGAACTCATTTGCATCCTTTTATGGCTTTCCAAGAGCAGGTCTGTATCTATTCTCGGGATACAACCGTTTGCAATAAACTGCTTAGCTGGTTGCCAAGTCAGCCAAGACTCCAGCTGGTCCATGTATCTGTGACTTGAAAGTGTATGGTGCTAAGCCCTGTCTCCAAGTGATTATAACTTCCTGTTTTAAAAATAGGGCTGAGAATTTAAAGTCCTGAGCAAAACTGTGTATAGTTGATAGGATAGTTGAGGCTATGTGTCATTAAGTTGTTGTCTCCTGAGGGTTCACTAAAACAAAATGTGGTGAAGAACAACAAAACAAAATATGCATGGTGAAGAAACACAGAATCTCTAAATTTGCGTCTGTGAAAATTGATTTTATAATGCATAATTCTTATGGACAGTCTGAAAATTCACATTTTGAAATACATATACACAGAAAGAGGGTCAGAAGGCTTCTGTGAAAGTCTTCCTCCCTGAGTTATTCAGATAATTGTTCTTCTGAGAAGCTTCATAGTTCTTCCAGCTCTTGAAACCTGAGCAGTACCTGAATGTAAATTAGAATCGTATATTTGCTCCATTTGAATAGACATATAAGTTACATATATGAAGTCTTCTGTAATTTCTTATTATATCATGTAATAGGTTAATTATTCTCGATTTTTAAATGTTTTGATTTGAGATTAAAAAAAGAAAACAACACAAATAATCTTTACATTAACATTTTATATCCTACTTCCACAGGGACTCACAGGCCCTGATGGATCACGTGGAGCAACAGGACCAAAAGGACAGAAGGTAAGAACAATGAAATTATGGATAATCTTTTTTTTAACAGCATTTTTTTTTAGTATGCAACTAATGCAGTGCTGCAGTATTTCTTAGGATATTAAAGTATATATGTAGAACACAGATGTTGATCCTGTTAGGTCCTTCTTACATAGTACCCTCAATCAACAGTAAAGGAGAGTGGCATTACATCAATGGCATTAAGAATTATTATTTTCTGTAACCATAAAACTCTTTCCATTGGGTTGTGCTGTAATTACCTCACTGAAGGAACCCAATATTGAAACTTGAGTTCATCAGACAAATAGAATGTAGTAATGCACATAAAAAGTCAGAGTAATCAATATTTTTGAACTCACTGAAGTCCCACTGAAACTAGTATGCTGAATATGTTTACCAAGTGAAACCCATGAAAAGACAGGAGCATCTTCCTGCAGGTTGTATACAAAACCTTGTGCTAATGCTTCTTGAAAGACTGAATTTTTATTTTTCTAGGGCGAGCCAGGACTGCCAGGTGCTCGTGGATTTCCAGTAAGTAATACATTATGTAAAGAGGCTTTTTTGCCCTTAAGTGTAGTGAATAAAAGTGAGAAAATATTTCTGAGGTTTCAAAGAATTCCTAAGTTTATAAAGTAGCACATAAAGAAGCTTTCTTTTCTTCTCAATCAAACCAAAATGTGCAAATTTCATTACTGAGGAGGGCATATTCAGTTTGGCTGCTGTGAAAATAGAAAGGAGTATCTGTGATGTGGCTGCATATTTTGGAAGCATAACTGCTGTTGCATTCCATCTTTTTGTGCTAATGCTTGGGAGACAGGAGAGTCCATGTTTTATGTGGGTAAATTTATCTAGTCTTTTCTTTTTCAACTTCTCACCATGTGATTAAAATTTGGAATGATCAAAGAATAAATGCAGTATAGGAGTTCCTGTACTGTTCCATGTGCAAATAAGACAAAATATGAAAAAAAGACACTCCAAATGTGTCTTTTCCTGCCCAGCTTTACATGCTGATAGATTTTGGGGAGGCTGTGAAAGATTGTGAACCTCAGGATTTTGCAGGCTGGATGGTGGCTGTCGTGCAGAAACTCAGTATATAGGAAACTAGGAAAATCTCAAATAAAACAGGTGCTTGAACTATGTGAGTGGCCTAAAATTGTAATACGGCTGCGCAGATTGAATGGATTTGCTGAAGAATTAGATTCCTTTTGGAGAAATCTAGTTGGGATTAAATAGAAAATATATTGTATTCCAAGATAGTACTCCTTTTCATGGACTTCTGTAACTTTGACTGTATCTTTTTTTTTTTTTTTTGATACTTTTCCCATTAACTTTCATTACATTTTTACCATAGAATCATTTTGATATGCAACCATGGAGGACATTGTATTAATATTCTTGAAGAAGTTACATGAAAGACTTGTTCATGCTCAAGATGTCTGTGTGGACATTTTTATTTAATTTTCATAGATGTATATTTCTTACCTGGAAACATACCTGTAATTACCTGGAAATCTGGAGCCTGGAAAAATAGGTTGTGCTTTATAACAGCTGCTCAATCTGTAGACTCAATAAAGAAGTTAAGTTTGTTCACAGAAGATAACAAAACAGATAGAGATCCTGGGTAGACTGAAAGGCCTTATTTTGACTGTAGTTAGGGAAATAATTTCTGGATTATTTGAAATAGATTTTAAAATTGTAGACAGAATGAAGAGTCAGATTAACTTTGCAAGGTTCAGTATTGCAATGATATGGAAAAATTTTATAAAAAGAACTATTGAATGTGAGGGAAAAATGGAAAAAATATAAATTGAATTAGGATACATTATTTCTTCATTGACAAACTAGTGTGAGACAATAATGTAAGAGCCTTCAGGAAAAGCAGGTGTATAAAACATGTAAAAGAGGGCTAGTCTCAACTTAGAAGTGGAAATGTTACTGTGGAAAAGCAGCAAACTGGACTGCCTTGTCAAGGTTACTGTGGATTCCTTTCAGAGTAGCATTTATCTGATTCAGGCCTTATTTTGAGGCTAAAAAAGTAGTAAATCTCCTCTTACAGTCTTTAGAGCTGTGCTGCCCTTAAAACAGCTGAATCTTCTTTAAAACACATCTGCAGGAATATGTATAACCGTGAGATAAGAACTGTTAGGTCTTCAAGGGTAAGAGAAAAGATGGAATTATTGGGGCCATCTCATGATAGTATTGAAAACTATAACTTCCCTGTTAATGATTAAGGTCAGATGCATCCTATTTCTATTAAGGTTGATATATATTATGTTTTAGGAAGGAGTCCAGTATTTGATTTTCTGATTCCATGGTCATTCACCTGTGTATTCTGAAATTGTATGTAAAGATAAATGCTCAAAATAAATGTTAGGTAAATTACATATATAGAGGCTTTTCTTTTGATGAATGGCTTTAGAAGGCTGAAGAAATAGAGCAGTTAAGTGAAATTTTCTCAAAATGGCTAATACAAGTCTTCTTGACTTTAGTGAGATTAAACTTATTTTTCACTTGAGTAATGAAGCTAATCTCCAAGTCAAAGGGTAGTAGTGGTGATAATGGAGAGTGCTAGTTCTAAGTCTCAGTTTCAGAGGCCTTTTGAGAAGCTTTTACTAGAAGTGAGGAGTGATGGGGCTGTTTAACCTTCTCCATCTGGTTTGGCTTGCTCCAAGACACCTTGTTCATGAGAAGCATAGTGAGCACCCTTATGATTAGGCTGCATATGAGCTGCATGATTAATTGAGCATTTGGATGCAATTAGCTTTCTGCACTGCGCCTTGAATGCAGTTGGTGACCCTTTGTGAACAGAGGAGTCTCCCTGGATGTCTGTCTGAAGCCTTCATTTCTCACTGAAATAAATTGCTCACTTGGTTGAAGTGATAGATGCAGCAGACAGGAAGTCTGATGTCTTGACTACAACTTTCATTAATTATAAATTATTATCACTGTTTGTCAAGCTCATCCAGTGTTTTTATTTATTTATTTTCCCCAAGTTAGGACTTTAGGGTAACTAAGAAAGCAATGTTAAGTACTTGCAGTTTGCTTTTCTGGTCCTGCCACATACTCTTTCCTAAAACATGTCCTGGGTATCTTCAGTTTCTTCTTTCCTCTCCCTTTCCTTTCCTATCTTGTCTTCTGATTCATCATTTACTTTCATTTTATTCTCTTATTTTCTTCTCTTTTGCTGATAGTGTCTCAAATGACAGCTTTGCATAATGTTAGAATACTTCAGATAAATTAATTGAGTTTGCTACCCAATGCATTGATATCTCTCCTCTGCCCATGTAAAGGGAATTGGGGCTGCTACATTCAGTGCATTTGCTACACTTTCCAGGTCATTCTATCTTTGCTAAGGTCTCAGATTTTTCTATTAGTTGATGTGCTGCTAGAGTTTTACAGATCTGATATGTGAGGACTATGAGTATTTGGAGATAAGGAAAATGGAAATAGTGGCAGGTGGGGAATGTTGACTGCCCTATAGAGGACACTCAAATGGGAACCTGCCAGCAGTCAGTTTCCCACGTCCAGAGACAGGTGGTATTATAGTAATATGTCATTATTGCAGATACATCCTGTCAGGAAAGATTGATTTGTGTGGTGAAATATAGACATTTATAATCACAGAGTCACAGAAGGGTTGAGGTTGGAAGGGACCTCTAGAGATCATCCAGTCCAGCCTCCTGCTCCAGCAGGGACACCCAGAGCACGGGGCACAGGGCGGCATCCAGGCGGGCAGCCTGTGCCAGGGGTCTGTCACCCGCACAGGAAAGAAGTTCTTCCTCACCTGGAGATGGAACCTCCTGTGTTTCAACTTGTACCCATGACCCTTTGTTCTGTCACTGGACAAGAAGAGTTTGGCCCCAAATAAGAATAATCCTTAGCCCTCATTAATAACGACTATAAATAATAATACAATACATTGCAGCAAGTTACTGTTATGTCGTTACAGAGGAATTATAGGAGTTTTGCAAGAAATTGCTTCCTTTCTGTTGTGCTTAAGTGGATAAAATGTGTAATTACCCTCTTAAATGTTTGAAATTTTGCTAAGTTCTCTAAAGATGACCTTGAAGATACAATCCTGTACAATATTCTGTGGTGTGTAAAGTTCACTCACCCCAGGGTTTTATTACATCATATCACCTGAACATTTTAACATGTATTTTAACATGCCAAGTGTTCCATGTACTCCATTGGTACTATTCTTCTTAAGATCATACACTTGCTACAGTAAAGCAAGATTGGGGACTTTGTTTTCCTAAGGGGAATGTATTTTCCAAATAGGCAAGAGAGCATGTATATCTTGAACATTTCTCATGAAAATGGTTAAAAGAAAGAAATATTGATGGAAAATGTATTTGCATTTTGGAGCAGTTTTGGAGCAGGAACAGGTTGGTGCTCTTTCTGTGCACCAAATCCTAGTTTCACAAATCTAGACTGCAGAAAAGCATTGTCAAAAGTTTTTTTTCCCTCCTCTTTCATTATCAAACTCTGGAGGAATGGAGGAATTTTCTCTCTCTATATATATGTATATATATTTGTACTTTTTATTTATTTTACTATAAGTATTCCATGGCAAGCATTGGACTGGATGTGGAATCTGACACCCTTCCCTTCAAAAATAATCTGATTTTTTTTTTTTTACTTCACAGGGCAAGGGGCTTCTTGGACCGCCTGTAAGTACTATTTTCTACAATTCGTAAATATACTTACTAATAAATCAAAGTCCTTCAGACTATTGTCTTAATGCTGATGCTCTATTTCTATTATTCATGCTTTCTCTTCTAGTACTGAGGTTATTAAAGCTTGTGGTGTATTGGGCAAGAATATTGGTGTCTAATTGGGTGAATTGTTTTTTTCTCACTCCTTGTTCCTTGTTTTACAGATCTTACATGATATAAAAATGCTATTTATATCCTTTTTACAGGGTCCAGCTGGTGCAGCAGGTCTTCCTGGTGAAGTAGGCCGTGCTGGTCCACCTGTGAGTACTACTGTGTTTGCTAAAATCATAGATTTATTCAATGGCTACAAGGTACTTCTAGGAAAAAAAATGTGTAATTACTGTGCCATCCAAATTTAGTTCAGGCTGTAACTACTCTTGAAAACGTGAGTTTTCATCGAGATTCATCGAGATTGCTGGTAGAGGAAAGACTGAGTTTGGTGAAGCTTGTCAGAAACAGCAAGCAATCAACAGCACAAAATTTTGGCCACCAACAAGATTAGAATGAAATATTTCATATCATGTTTCATACTCATTCCCATCTTCAAGGAAAGCTAAATGAAGCGAAATAGCCATAAACAGAGGACATATGAGAGTTAACATGACATATTGTGCTTTAGCTTTACTCTTGTCTTCTCATTTCCGCTGTATGTCACATGACTGTGTAATAGAAATGCAAATGGGAAAGGCATTGTTGGGAATTCTGCTTTGGAAGCCATACTGTGGGTTTATATCCTGCTGACTCTCTAGCATGTGCATCTGAGGCTACTCCATGCGTGACTCTTGTGTGGTATTAATATGTACCTGCTGGTGTCAATTAACAAAATTATTTTACCTTTTTCTAGGGAGATGCAGGAAAAAGAGGACCACCAGGACCACCAGGACCACCGGGTCCTCGGGTAAATGATTGTCTTTAGGATGTCTTAATATCTGAGTTATTTCCTACTGTTGAAGCTTGACCAAAGCTTCTCCTGAAGTCATACAGCTGAATACCAACTTTAGGATATCCCCAGGCTACAGTAAATCATAAACGTACAGATTGATGTTCAAAGCCTGGGGTATGGCTCATGTAGTGATATCAACATTTCATTTCCACTTAGATAGCAAGTTTCTAATCCTTATGTTATAAAATATGTTTGAGATGTAAACAGTCAGTTTCTTTAATGATGTCTTCCTAGCTCTGCCAAGTCTTGAACTGTAACTTTTACGTATTTTAAACTTGTGAACTACAGTGTTATTGTAGATGTAGTCTATATTGGTTGTCACTGGGATTACCTCATCTGTAAAATCTTGTTTATTTGGAGAAGAAAAAATTAATATTTGTCTCATCAACTTTAGCAGTATGTGCTCCTGGGTGGGTTAAGCCCTCATATACTTCTTGCAACCTTCTGGCTTCCAGTGTATATTAGAAAAATTTACACCACTGTTTTGCCTCTCTAGGAGAGTGGCTGCTCCTTCTGGGCCTCTCTGCAAGAGGAATCTTTGTCATTTTATTTATCACATTTATCTTTATGATGTGGCTGTTTACCTGTTCAGAGAGTAGAGCCTCTGGACAAGTAGAGCCTGGCAAATGTATCACAGGCTGGGAACTGTAAAATACATATTGCTGAGAAATGTAATTGTGTCATGTTAATGCCTCTTTAAAAGCTATATTTCCCCACTCCTGGACAGATCCTAAATCCATATACTTTGCATTGGCCATGGTTCTTGTTTCCCTGAAAGCTGCCAGAGACTTTGCAGGGTTTTTTTTTTTAAGAAAATCAAACCATGCTTTGAATGGTAAAATAAGGAGCAGTACTTAGGGAAAAAAGTAAAAGGCAAATCTCAGTAGTGGTGTGTGTTGATTCTATTCAGAAATCTAGAGGACAAAATTATTAGTTAAATGCCACATTTCCACTACAGTTGATGATATTAGAGCCCCAAACCCAGCCTCTGCCTACTTCAATCCCCACTGTGGAAAGGGCGACAGGCTTAGGCCTTACACTGCCCTGTGGAATTGGCCAGGGCTTAAACAATCCACATGCTGCTGAGAAGTCAAATTTCTCCCTTTTCTTCTTCTTCTTCACAAGGCTCTCGTTAGCTTCCAGGTTTGATTTAGCATGAGAAATGGGCTTCTCTGCACTGAGTACATATCTTTATACACAGATCTCTAATTTATTGTAATTCTTTAATGGACACCCATATCACTCATCAATCAATACTTATAGAATTATTTTCTCTATAAAGATTGAAATCTTTATAGATGTGTCTTGAAATGGATGGTAGTTAGTGTTTGGGTTTCTTTTAGATATCCTTACAGAAGAATTGTTTTAGGTTCTTTCTGTATCTGTGTAGTTGAATAACACAAAGAATTATTTTTTTTTTTCCTTCTGCACACTTTTCTAAATACTAAAACTCAGAAAAAAATTATTTTCATTAAATCAAAGGTTTAGGGATACCTTTTTGTGGACGTAGCATGAAACCTTACTGCAGCTGGCCATAAGGTTGATTACATATATATTAGTAAGTCAAATTATAAGTCTGGAGAACTTGATAACTGAAAAAAAAACCCCTATCTAAATTCCTGAATAACTTCTGATTTGAATGTATAGCTCAAATTCATTTGTTTTATATGTAATAGAAGTATCTGTTTTATGTAGTTTAAAAAATAAAAGCTTAATTTATCAGGAATGTTAATCAAAGGTAGAGGATAGGCTTTTGCAGGTACCTAGAAAGTCCTAGATGTTAGATGCTCTTTATATCAGAAATACTTTTGATTAATTGTACTTCTGATTCTAGCTTCATGCAGTAAAATTTCTGCTTTCCATTGTCGTATTGTCTAATTGGCAGATCTGGGTTTTTGTTTGCTTGTTTGTCCATTTTTACTGATGTGATTAATTTCGTTTAATTTAGGGAACAATCGGTCTGCAAGATGGTGACCCATTGGTAAGAGATTTGTTTTCATTTTTTTTTCTAACATCATCTCAGGCAGCGTTATCCAAGGTATGTGGTACTAACTGTGTGGCTGCTTTTCAGTGTCCCAATGCTTGTCCACCTGGTCGCCCAGGACATGCTGGATTAATGGGAATGAAGGTAAGAGAATCTGTTTTTACAAAGACATTTTTTACAGAGATGCTGTCTGAGAGCACAAGGAATGGGACTTGCTGGCTTGACAGAAGGGCAGTTCACTATTCTTTTCAGTACGTGGTGCATCAGTCTAGATGCTCACAATTATTTCAGCTGTGTCAAAATATTCTCCCATGGCTGAAATCTCTTATTTCTGTAATCTTCAGAGTAAAATTTTTATGGTGTTGAAAGGATTAAGATATGCTAAGGATTGTTTCACTCACTTTCCAGAGTACTTGTAATCTGATGACCCCAGAAACTCTACATACTTGCCCAGATCCTTGGTCCTTTTTCTTTTTCACAGAAGACCTGTAATTGACAGATGACCTAAATTGAAATGAACACTTTTTGAGTGTCATTTTATCTGAGATTTTCCATGTATTCTTTGCTTGATTTCTGGGAATATTATTGGCCTGAGAAAATTGTTAGGTCATAACCTGAAAAGTGGTAACCCGTCTTGAAATAATGTCGTGTTAGATCTAGGAACATGTTAGATCTTTTGGATGTTGGTCTGTATTTTAATTTTGAAAAATCTCTATTTATTTTTTATTTATTTACTTTTATTTTAGGGGCAGAAAGGTTCAAAAGGAGAGTCTGGTGAACCAGGAAAACAAGGCTATAAGGTAAAAACAAAACAAAATATACACAAAAAGAAGGAGAAATTATAGTTGTTGCTAGTCATCTAGTAGTCTTCAAAGCAGCTTAATAATTCATTAAAACACTTCACTGCTTGTTTTCCAGGATGCATGAGGAGATGTTACTTGTAATAGTACTCCCCAGTAACAAAAGGCACATCTCTATTATTTATTCACAACTTCTCTATATTTTTTTTCTGACACAGAAGTTAGTACAGCCATAGTCCTTTTGCTTTTTTATTTTGATCATTCAGTTTTAATTATTATGAAATTTATTGAAAGAATTGAAGTGGAATTTATTAATCAGAATTCATATAATGGTTCAGGTACAAAAGAATTCTCTGGATTTACCAATGATATTATTCTGTGTCTCAAATGAGTAGCAAGGAAGAATGAGAGAAGAGAGTGTATTTTAGAGGGAAAGGACACAGTATAAGATTCTCATCTTAGGCAAGATTAGAAGCAAAGAAATATAATACTCATAAAAAAGCCAAGTATGATTCAGCTGCGAGACTGAACAGTATGCTCCTTTAAAGTTTTTTTTCAACTGAATTGACATTTATAAGAAAAGTTGAGATTTACAGTGAATTATCTTTTTTATTATTGAGATATTTATAATAGAAGTTGAGTTTTGCAGTGCTTTGGTCCATGTTTCAATGTTTTCATCACAAGACTTATTTTCTTGCATGGACATTCTAATCCTTTTTGCTAGATCACATTGAAAGTAGCACAAAAGTTTTTGCAAAACACCAACTCTCTATTCCTGAGTATATTGAGGAGAATATTAATTTATTCATATAAACTTCTCCTTTCCTTTCTGAAGGTTGAGCTGCTTCAAAATGCCTCGATGCAAATTAAATCAGCAAGAAATGCTGTAGTTCTGGTAGTCTGCACTGCCACTGTATAAATGAGATTCTCATCTATTCTCAGTGATGTTTGAATAGATAAGGTCACTAGTTACTATTTTAACTTTCAAAAAATTCTGAATCGGGGAGTAGTGATGTGGTAAAGAGCCACTGACATAACTAGTCCATTCACATGTATTAATGTAGGTTTACTCTCTTAAAAAGAACACTTTTTAAGTGTTCTTAAGGATTCCCTACAAGGAAGAAATGCTGATAACAATCAGTAAGCAGTAAATTTACTTTTTAGGATGAAAGAGTGTTATCCATGGCATGGATTGGCTATAGGTGTATTCCTTTTGTTTTCCCAGGGTGAAGAAGGAGACCAAGGACCCATTGGTGAAGTTGGAGCTCAAGGCCCTCCAGTAAAGTATTTCCTCTTAAACAGCACTACCTGTTTGCTCTATTTGTCATATCTATTGTCTTCTTACTGTAAACACATGTATGTTATAAAAATTGAACACACCTACCTTTAATTCTGTCCTATTGCCCATCAGTGAAAGCAGAACTGTTTAGGTCCAGCTGAAACAACTATGTATCATATAGAAATATTTAGATCAGGAAGGCTATGGAAAGGCTTATAAATAAATAAAGAAATATATATATATATGTATATATATATATATACACATCCAAAATTTTATATTCTCCTTAGGTTGTGCTCTCATTAGACTGAGAAAATAGGTAAACTGTATAAGTTTTTCTTGCTTTCCTTTACAGTTGTTTTGTGACTCTGACTCCAGTAAAGATAGTGTTTATATTTTAAACGTGTTTAAATATGGGATTCAGTCCTTGCTGAGATTTGGCAATGAAGTGCCTGGGACTGGGACTGAAGATCAGATTTTTTTAGGTTTCTGTCTTTTTGCATGTCTGGGAAGTAGTTTCCAATCATACTTTTCATTTTGGAATTGTTTTCTTTAGCTTTACTTAATATCTTTGTTCCAGCATAAACCTCAGACAATAGCTAATGGGAGAAGTGAGGTCATTCTAAGTAAGAGAAATAGGCATAGCCCTTAGCTGTAGTGCATTTTATTTCTAGAGTTTATTTTCTGATAGGGTCTTATTTTTTTTGCTGGTGAGGTGATATTGAAAGGTGATATTATACATGAGATTATCTTGATGCACATGGCATTCAAATCCTAAATTACAGAATTCTCTTTAATATAAAACTCTGGATTAGGACTAGAGAGAGATAAAGGAGTAAAGACTTTTTAAAGGAAAGGATGCAATCCTTATCTTTGATGCTGAATAGAGTATCCCTGGTACCCTTGTACAAGTTAATTAAATGCCTTTTTCTGCTGCCTGCAAGGCTTGTGGAAATAGGTGGGTTATTGCTTTTAAAAATGAGAAGGTAGTATGCTAAACACAAGGAATATAGAACTCTAAGGAGTCCTCAGCCTGGAAACTCGCAAAATTCTGATGCAAAGACTGAAGTATAATTTAAATATAATTTTCATTTTCAGGGCATTCTAGGTATCAGAGGTATAACTGGTCTAATGGGACCTAAAGGCACCAAAGTGAGTATCAACCTTTCCTTTCCTTTCCTTTCCTTTCCTTTCCTTTCCTTTCCTTTCCTTTCCTTTCCTTTCCTTTCCTTTCCTTT
>JAVCKT010027913.1:0-10442 GCA_032273925.1 Rhynchotus rufescens | reverse complement strand
CGCCAACGGCTGTAACGGCCGTGAGGGGAGGGGCGCGCGGAGTGGCTCGTGCCCCGCGCGGCAGCAGCCGGCGTGTCCGTGGAGAGGCGGGAGAATCTCCCCGCCCGTGCCGGGGTGTATGGGGAAATACCGCCCGTGCCCGCAGCGGTGCTGGTCAAACGGCAGCTAGATGCGTCACCACAGGTGAAGTGGCCCCCAGCTGCAGGCGGTTGCTTGTCCCGGACAGAAAACAGGCGCTGTTGTAGAGGTGCCCGTGGAGGTGTCAGGACGGAGGACACGGCTCCCAGCAGGGCGCTCCTGCGGAGCGCGTCTGGACGTGGGCCGCCCCGGGCCGGTGACTCGCTTAGCTGCAGCAGCGCTGGGCGCTCAGCCCCGTGCCCACCACTGCGCCAGCCTGCAGGAGCTGGGGGAGCCCTCTAGACCAGGGGCCGTGATCACCAAAAGGGGGGATCCCGCCCCAGACACAGCCAAGGGACATAGCTGGTGTCCACTCCTCGGAAACACCTCCTCTGTGTTACACAAGCAGCACCGGAGGGAAGGGTTTGGGAACCCCAGCTTTGAGCAGGCCCTTCTTCCTCTGCTGTCTTTGTCAAGCAGACATTGCTAAGGGTCCCAGCGCAATCTCACCTGGAATACGCTGGCCGACCTATTCCAAAGGAATTTGGGGTGGCTCCTGGTGCGAGTAGGTGGGAAAAGGCTGCACTGTTTCAGGAATCAGCTTGAGGGCACAACACGATACTAGTCCCTATGAGATGGGGCAGTGACCAGGAAGTCCTAGCTGCTGGTTTGGAATCCTTTAGTGGTGGAAAGATGGAAGGAAGCAGAGGGGAAGAGGGGAGTGGAGCTGCAGGGGTCTCTGCTGCCAAGAGCGGGAATTCCCTCGAGCCCCGGTGCTCAGGACGGACGTTGGAGCTGCACTCGCTGCGGCTCTGCGCGGTACCCAACTGCCGCTTCGCGTCCTGCCCTCGGCTCTTTGCAGCTGCGGAGCGCAGGGAGGCAGGGCGGGCTGCTCGGCCGGCCGTGGGCCTGTGATCCAGGGCTCCTCACCTTCCCCTAGCTCGTTTGCTACAGGCAACTTTTAGGGATAAATTTCCATCTGCAAGTGGTGCTGTACTGTACTGTATCCCTGGGCAAGCTGAAGTGGAAACTGACCTTGAACCTTATCCGTGTCCTGATACGCCAGGCTCAATGTCCACCTGCTGGGGTCTTCACGAGAGCCTTCTTGATGGTTCTTCTTTGCCACTCGCTCTTGCTCTGCTGGCTGCAACACAAGCTGGGCTGTGGCAAGCTTGCTGCCAATGTGGCTATTGCCTTGCTCCTTCCATGCTCAAAACGGCATCCCTGTGGCCGGGCTGGTCATACAATACTGGTCTTGAATTTGTAAATCTCCATTTCAAAACAAATATTGTTTCTTCCTCCCACAAACTCAGGAGCCTGCTCCCAAATTTCCCTGCCCTACTGGCTGCAGACCTTCAGCGGTACCACTGTCCCACAGTCCCCCTCCGCTTAAACCTAGAGGGTATCTCAGTTGTCTGTTAAGTGGGTCTTCAATGGCTTAAAAGGTTTTACCCAGTTTTGTGCAATGTCCACATGTCTCTCCTTTTTCTAGGGTAGACAAGCTTCCTTAGTTCCCCTTTCTGGGACAGTTTGATTTCTTCCTGCGTAGCATTAGCATCTGATCAGGGCTGAGTGTATTATTCTTAGCAAGCATAAATAGAATTACCTATATTTTTCTTTTTTCCCCCAAATGTTCCTGCCCTCCAGAGAAATCACCTGGCTCACGGTGGTGGCTTTAGCTGTTGTGGATGAGCCCTGCAGCTTCTGCCCAGTGCCTGAATTCAGCCCTGCCAGGGCACAGGTGGCAAGAAGGAAATAGGCCATGGCCGATGACATCTCATGGTGGTGAAATTATCTCCAGCTTGGACCCCCAGATCTTATTACCGGAGAGTCACAGTTCTGGTGGTCTCTTCCTTGCACTCCTTCGTGTGTCTCTGCCTGTTCTCAGGAATGTTCACATAGTAAATTCTTTGAGATAGCCCCATTTTCTATTCTGTGCTGGCGCAGCGTCTATCAAAAAGCTTCTGGGACATGGATGAGCTCTGATTAAACTACACAGCGAGTCAGAGATGTCATTCTTTTTCCAAACCCCACTGTCCCCAGGAGTCATCACAAGCTGTTAGTGTGGTGGCTACCAACATGTTGGATTTCTCAGCCCCTGCCGAAGCAGGAAGGACAGAGGTGAGGAACCAGAAGCCAGGATATAAGGCAAAAGGAAGTGAGTGAGAACTAGAGGCAAGTGGGTCCTCTAATCCAAAATAAAAGTCTAATCCCAAAGGCCTCTTGTGGAGAAGGACAAACAGCCAAAGCCAACTTGGAAAAGCCACAGCAATGTCTGGAATCACCAGCCAGAGCTTTTGTGTTCAGGGGCATGGACAAGGAGGGTGCGAAGGACAGTGCAAATGGTCTTGGAATCCACAGCAGGATGGAGCAACAGCGGAGTGAGCACATCCTCACGGACATACCGGAGCATGGTTCCCAGATCACAGAATTAGACTGGATTGGGCACAATTCCCAGATCACAGAATTGGGCCAGACCAGGTCTGATGCACCAGAGACTCCACCGTGCATGGACCATGCACCAAATGTGCCCATTCCTTGGCCAGAGCAGCCGGTCCCTGCCCGCTCCTGCAGCTGGCTCCACACACAGGCTGCAGCTTTGGCCTCCCGCTTCTCCCCGCCGGACAGGAGACGCGCTGCAGCGGGAGTGCTGGTTCCCCCCTGTTTCGTGGGGGCTCCCCTTTGATGTTAATTATTTGCAGGCAAAGCTTAGGAGAGAGCCTAGCTGTTCCCTGGTTCATCTGCTGGTTACTACTGAGCTGCCCAGAGCAGTGGGGAAATTGCTTTGATGTTAATGAGCTGCAGACAATTTCACTTAGCACCAAGCGGGGCCTGGCGTGGCAGAGGTAGGAGTTTCAAGGCAGATTCTACAACAAGTCTCTCCAACATCCGTTCTGCCATAGCAAAGGAAAGTGCCCAGAAAGACATTGGAGCAGAAACCTGCCTTCTTGCAGGGCCTCGCAAAGCACCCAATATTGCCATGGCCCTGTAGATGCCCAGAGAAAAAAAAAATAGCCCCACTGAACAGCAATATCAGTCTGGGATTCAGTGGAAATAGGGTTTAACCTCCCTGGGAAGCGCTTGCCTGTGTGATCCTGCAGTCCAAATACATCGAAAGGGGAGAAAGGGGGGGGACTGTAAGTCCCTCAAACGCAGGAGTCTGGATCTCCAGACGAGGAGGCTGGGACTCCTCGCTAGGATTGCTCCTCATGCACTGGTGACCCAGGTTGTGCAGTGGGGAGCCACTCTGGGGAGCAAGGAAAGGTGAGGGAGAAACCTGCCCAGGGAAACACAGGTACCACTGTCCCAGGAAGGCATCGCATGGAGGGACATGACAGATGAGCAGAAAGGTGCAAATACATTTTGTAACCCCCACTCAGTCATCAGCAAAGTGTATTAGTTACTATGCCGCGCTGAAACTGCTCCTAAATCCACATTACAAGCAGCTCCTCAATCCTCTCCAGGAGCCCCACCATGCAGAACCACACGCAGACCACGTTGTGTCAAGTGAAGCTGCAAATGAGACCTCACAGGTGGTGGAGAAACATGCTTTATTGTGAGGAACTTGCCTTAATTCCAATATATTGGCTTTGTTAAATGATTTATTGTAATGAGAGAGAGATGTTATCTTCCTAGTCTTCTCCCCAGGACAGGGTTGTTCCCTGCAGCAAACTTTGGATTACAAAGGTAAAGGAAGGCAAGCCAAGACTATTTGTCCTACGCCCATTCCAGAGGAGGATCTCACAGAAATGTGTGTATTGCAGCCTGCACAGACATAAAACATGACAAGATGGATTTTTATATCTGTAATTAAAAGAGGAAAATAGAGTTACAGAAGTGTCTGAAGATGATCACAGGCCAAAGAAAGGAAAATCTACCCACATCCATGGGAAAACATCCAAGTCTATGAGAAGACATCCAAAATTAACCTTTGGCAAGGTACTCAGTGGTCGATATGCACTCCCCGAATTCAGTCAGCCCAAACAAAGCTCAGGGCCAGGGTTTTGACACTCTGGGTGTGCCTGAACATCCTGCAGGAGATGAGAGGAGCACAAGAAAGGCAGCCAAGTGTTGTACAGAGCGATCCCAGGTAGCGGGAAGGGAATAAAAGGTGAATGACACTGATGTGCAGTAATCTGCAAACACAGAGTCCCCACAGGATGGATAAAGAGCAACAGAGATGTCCCCACCCCAGAGTTTTATTGCAAAGAGCAATAGCACCCTGCTAGAGATAGGCAGACTCCCAGCATGAAAGCAAAGGACATAGCCATTAAATTTAGGACAGAGTTTAGTGCACAAGGCAATATGTTGTCAGTAATTGTAGTATTTGTGTGAATAGAAAGCAACAAATTTGCAAGGACAAAAAAAAAGTAAGCTTTAACCCTCTTAAAGAAATAGAAAAACTGGAGTCTTAGACAAATAGACTAGAAAATATCCTTGCAATAGTAGAAAGGGAACATACAACAGGATGAACACCAGGTCAATTTATAACTGCTTCCAAGGGTTAAGGAAACCTTTGGCAGAATAAAGATGGAAGAGCCGAACTATCTGCAGCAAATTCTTCTTGAGATGGTTCTTTTGTCTTTAAACAGAAGCTAAACATAAGTAGTGCTGTATCTTCAAAAGTCTCAAACATCTTTCAGAATAAAACAACAACAACAAAAAAAACAGGAATGAGGGTATTGTAGGAAGAAAAGAATAAAGCCCTTCATTTACACACATACGTCCTCAAAAGACAAATAAACATGTACAGAAAAAAAATCATTACAAGAGCTGCTGAGGAATACGGCAGTGAATGTTTTCTTCCCTCTGATGTGTCCGTGGAAGGCTGCTGGTGTCCCTAGGAAAAGAGAGCAGGGATTATAGGGCCCCTTTCCCGTAGGCTGTTACTGGGGCTGCATCCAGCGCACAAGGTGATACAAGGGGAACAGACTCAGTAGTTCTGTGTGTTTGGCACCAGTGCCACTGTCCCTCGCACGTACAACGTGTCTCCCCCAGTGCAATGTTTTCTAGGCAATGTTTTCAAGAGGAGAGTGTCAGGGTACTGCATCTGCTGCCTTTCCTCTGCACCTTTTTAGGCACAAAATTTGCAGGAGCTTCATCAACTTTGGCCTGATTCAATCAACTCTGTGATGGTGGAAACCTCGGTGGAGCTGCCAAGCCGCAAGCGGGTGATCAGTGGACAGCATGAGATTGCCCAGCTTAGGGAGCTGGGCCAAAACGGGGAATCCTCCGTGTCGGAAATAGATGAGAAGGAATTAACTCAGCCTGAGGACGGGGAACAGGGGCAGTTGCACCCAGCTTTCTACACCCACTGCTTGAAAACGAAGCTCAAAGATGCAGCAAGCAAAGAGCTTGAGAAGTTAAAATTGTGCCTGAAAGATCCCCCAAACATAAACTGCTCCAGCAGGGAAGGCACCGCTTGAGCTCATCTTCAGACACGGATAGCTCCTGTTTCTAGCTGCATTCAAAACTACCCTTAACATTAGCCATTTTCCAGGTGCCCACAGTCCCTGTGAAGGAGTTGAGGGAGGTGCTGGAGGCTTGGGGACAAATAAATGCTCACAATGGCATTTGCCCAAGAACTTTAAAGCAATTCGTATTTGAGATGAGTGAATTGTTTGTTGTGGTGCACAGCTTACTGCGAAGCTGGCCTTGGTAACCACGATATGAAAGGTGGCAAACACAGCACCAGTTGCTGAAGGCAGATCAGGAAAGCTGGGCACTTGGAGCCTAGTAAAGCACATTACTAGAGCCATCAACTTGACAAGAATTGTAATGCGGGCACAAAAAGTTGAACGCCTTTATGTGCAGAAGGCTGATCTTAACTGATAACAACCATAAAACACTCCTTGCTGTCACCAGAGATGGGCAGGGGACAGCAACTGGAAAATACCTTTCCCTCTCTCTAAGCTGAGACTTTTTTTTTTTTTCAGTTACAAATGTGCATTTAGCAAACTACAAAAAGGAGCTGGCAGATGAAGACGTTTTCATGGAGCCAAGCCCAGAGCAGACATTGAACATGTGAATTTTATTTTAAGAAAAGCAGCAACAGAAAAAACCAAGTCAGTGTAAGATCTTGTCTCATTTCAGTGTGGAGATGACTGCCAGAGCAGCAGCTCAGGATGGGAAGCCACAGAAAATGATTCCGGCTCCAAGCACAGTATTTGTCCAGGCTGCAGAAAATGAGGACTTCAGGGATTTTGCTTAAACTATCAGCAAATCCTTATGCATTGGAATATATCTGAGTAATACTAAGTATATACTATTTACCACCTGATTAAACCAGTGGAATGAAAAACAGTAAGAGGACTTTGAGAGGTTGTCGGGGGAGAAAAAGTAATAATAATGGAAGATATTAATTACCTCCATGTAGCCTAGGTAAATGCCATGTCAAGAATGATGCAAAGACTGTATTTTTAGCCATGATAAAGGAACATTTCTTAGAATGGCCACTCAGAGATGCCAAGTGGAGGATGAACTCTTGATTTCACCACAAGTAGCGCATGGGAGGGGGATTGAAATGTGATAGCGAACGGCCACTGTCATAATGAACACGGTGTGCTCAAATTCCATGTTACTGCAGGAGACGAAAAAGCAGCAAAACACACGCTGGAGTGTAATGTAAATTCAAACTGGAGATACTCCCCTTCAAAAGGGAATAAAATTCAGGACGGTAATTAAGAAGAATTTAAAAGTGGCGGACAAAAGGACAAAATGCTTGCAACCAACACTGAGACTGTTCAAAGACCCTATATTTAAAGCTTTAAAAATGCTGTCAATCAAAATGGGATGTAAAAAACATCTCCAAATATGGAAGAGTTAAACAGCTGAGTAAAAAGGCCATTTGGAAATTAGAAGGCATCCTTTGAAAAGTGTAAGTTATGTCCAAAGAAGAAAAATAGAAACCCTCATCTTCTCGCAAGTTGAAAAAAAACACAAATAACACACAAGATTTGGCCAGGCAAAATAGGTTTTTAACAGCAACGTGCTAAAAACAAAGATTACCAATAAAAACTGCTTAGCTCAGTAGCAGGAGCCATAGGGAATCAGAGGCAAAATAGCGAGCTTTAAGGGAGGAAGAGCCCGGAAAAATGACCTTTCCTAGCGGGTACTGCAGCTGAACGCAGTGTGCACACCCGACCATTTTCTGCTAGGCGTGCTGCATTTCTCAGCCCCTCACAGGCAGCAGCATTTTAATAGCAAAGGCAATATACATAATTTCTAATGAAGTTTGGGTTCAGCCTTGCAGTCGCCTCCTGTTATCTGCTGTCCCATGAGGCTGAAGAAAACGCTGCTAAAATGGGTTGTGGCTGCTGGATACCAGCACTATGATATGTTTTCTTTATGTTTACAGATATTTTGTTCCTAGGTGATTCTCGAGGAGTAATTAAGCGATACTCTGCAGCGGTGCTGGCTCCCCTTGCCTGCTCCAACCTGGAGCACCTGGAGCAGTGGGTGCAGTTCTGGGCTCCCCAGGATAAGAGGGATGTGGAACTTCTAGAGAGGGTCCAGCACAGAGCAACAATCTGATTCAGGGACTGCAGCATGTATCTTGTGAGGAAAGACTGAGTGAGCTGGACCTGTTTAACCTAGAGAAGACCGAGAGGAGATCCGAGCAATATACATAAGTACCTGAAGGGAGAACGCAGGGAGGATGGAGTCAAAGTCTTCTTGGCAGTGGCCACTGACAGAACAAGGGGTAACGGGTACAAGTTGAGACACAGGAAGTTCCATCTCCATGCAAGAAAGAACTTCTTCACTGTTGAAGTCACCCTGCCACCCTGTGACCCGTGCTCTGGGTGTCCCTGCTGGAACAGGGGGGTTGGACTAGGTGATCTCCAGAGGTCCTTTCCAACCCCAACCATTGTGTGATTCTATGCGATTCTGTGACCTCTCCCTTGTGCCCGCTGCCATGGAGAGCATCATCGCCCTCTCCACACTGGCCTGCGCCAGCAGCCGAGTCCCACGCTTACTGATTCTCCTCCAGGGACGGCCAAAATCACAGCCAGCTCCACCCTGTATGTCTCTTGGTTCAGGTGATGGAACAGCAATCACAGCTTTATCCACTAGTGAAAACAGACCTGAGTGGGATCTAGTTGTTGACTGACTTCAAACCCTCAGCTATTCCCCAAATACAGGTTTGACTAGTTCCCCATGCATTGTGCCGTGGGCTTTACTTGGGGCTCACAAATTTAGTGGCCTTTTTATTTCCCCTAGTTGTGTACTTTACCTATAGGTTAAGCACAATGCTTAACCTTAGAGCATCCTGTGGCCACTTCACTAGACCTTTGATGGACCAGGGCCATCCTGCTAGATGGTCTGATCAGGCCCTTTGCGCGCTGCTCTCATGTCTGGTGCTGTTGAATTTTGTTTGCTTTGTTTTTTTAACCCAGCGTAGCCCTGTTCTAGCACATAGAAGATATTTGGGAATCCCTTTGCCTCCCGGTCCTTGAAGGAGAACTGCTTTATTTAAGGCCGAGCTCCGGCTGTCTCTAGGTAACAGCACAAGCCTGTTTGCTGCTGCTGCTCCACACACTTCCTGCCTCTAAAAATAAGCTATTTAAAGATGCAGCTAGCAGCGCTTGCTGGTTCACCTGGGAGGGGAACTGGTGCACCACGCTGACAGGACACCATTTCCCGACCTTGCAAGGTAGCCAAGCCGCCCAGCCCCACTCCGTTTTCCTTCCTTAGTGTTTTCACAGGGATTGCAGGTATCCCTTGGATTACGGCAGGAGGTGTTAAGTCCATTTGTCCAAGCAGTCCTTATCTCCCAGGGCTCTCAAGTGAAATGACAGACACCACGTCTTTTATCTCCCTCCCTCATTCCCGGGACAAGTTCTCCAAGGATTTCCTCTGCAGGCACGGCTTGGGTGTGCTTGTCCCCAAACGGGGATCCTGCTGGGGGTCTGATCGCCCACCCGGCCCGCAGCTAAATGAGCAAGAGGAGGGTGAACCACAGCACATAGCAGAAGGCAGAGCACGATGCCTGGGGTGAGGCATGGAGATGGACAGGAATGGGAAGCACGGGTAGCAAACCCAGTAAGGACATGAAAGGAGATGGTGGGGATGAGGTTTGTCCCAGGTAGGTGCGAGAGTGCGGCAGACCCCACATCAGTATTCTCAGGGCTGGCTACACACACAGCACCTGCAAACTTGGGTATAAACTGTATTACCTCTAGGGCTGAAAGACAAAAAAACAAAAAGTGCATTTGAGACCTAAACTTCCCAGCAAGCGCCAGGTACCTAAGAGCACCAAAATAACAGGGCTCAGATATCCTTGGAGCAGATAGAAGCTAGACTTCCTTACCAAACCATTGGTGAGCCGGCAAAGCCCAGTGTTTTGGACGTGCTTTCAGCAAGGGGCGAGGTTGCCCTGCGAGGCTGCAGGCCCACATGCAGGAGCAGACGTGCAGCCAGAGCCATGCAGCACCTGCAGTAAGCAGGGCCGAGGAGAAAAGCCAGCTGTGGCAAAACATCAGTGCTTAACCATGACAGGCACCATTGGGAGAACGCGAGGAGCAAGGAGCTGCCTAGTGAGAGGAAGAGGTGATAGAGATAGCGTCTGAGGTGGGAGCAGAACTTCAGCTCGGGGCAGAGGGGTTGGGGTACAAACTGCAAGTCTGTTAGCTTGGACTCTTCATCCATTTGTAATTGAAAGGACACGATCACAGCAGAGCAGCAAATGTGCTGGGGTTTTCTCTATACAGCGAGTAAACGTACCGAAATGAGCACACCAAGAATACGGAGTTTCGCTTTGACTCTACACAAACAACTTCTAGGTAAAGGGCTGGAGTGAGCTGAGAAGTGAGAAAGTCTCTAGTGTCAGATAAGTCCAACATAGCCTTGCCTGAACACCTAATCTCTATTTATAAATATATTTTCTTTTTTTTTTTTTTTGGTTAAGGAACTGGATTCCAAATTAAGGACAATGCAATACTTCCCTGAAGGAACTGCTGCCAGAGACAGAGTTGAAAATAAATCCCAAGGTCAGGAAGGAAATCACTGAAAGAAGAGCCTGGGACAAGCTGTGTTGAGAATGAAGGTGAGCAGGCTGCAGGAGGGCTGCAAACTCCCTGTCCTGGGGGTGCAGGTGAGCAAATCCACTTGTGATCCCAGAAAAACCAAGCACGAGTTCCCAAAATGAGCAGGTAGCACAGGCTTGGGAGGGATTGTGAGCATGGAGGAGGAGGAGGAGTTCCTCCTAGAGCATGCAGGAGAGGATCCCACCAAGCAGGGGACAGAAACAGAGAATTGAATGGGGGAATTAAAAAAAAAAAAAAGAGGCAAATTTGGACACTTGGAGACCAAGGACATTTGCTATC
>JAVCKT010027912.1:0-12325 GCA_032273925.1 Rhynchotus rufescens | reverse complement strand
ACCCCGGGAAATCACAGAATGGGGATTAAGGCAGGCAGAGGGCGCTGTGGGCGAGCAATTGGGATCTGCTTCTAACGAGACCTGATCTACTTGCCAGCCATTAATTATAATTCAGGTTTGACAATAGCTTTGAAGATCCCCCTCTTGTCATTTGTCATTTCAAGAATGCATGAGATGGTTCAGAATACTATAAAAAGCATCTGAAAGACTCACGGTTTCCATATTTGGTGGGGTTTAGAATGAAGAGCCAAAAATATACCAAAGAGGGTGTTTTTTAAATCCCACAAAAGAATACACTCATTGTAAAGCATATACATATTTATATGGCCATCTGCACATTTTCAGATGTTGGAAATATCTATCCATTAATGATAGTTGTCTAATTAATACATAATTGATAAGGGAAGATGTTAAAGGAAGAAGTTGTATCGGGATCTTTATGTGTGTAAATAGGTGACAGATGGCATTCGTCTATACATGCCAAAAGTTGCCTCTCAAATCGATTAAGAATTCAGTGCAGTGCATAAATGTTTGTGGGTTTGTTTTCGCTTTACCCTGAATGTTTGCGAAACTGAATAAAACAAGAATTATTTTCAATAAGCTGATGAGTCCCTTCACACGTAACTAGCAGAGTTTTATCTGCGAAATGAATCTCTTGGAAATGTAAGCAAAGATAGTTTTTGACTTATTGAGAAGTGCAGCTTCTGAACAAGCAAGGCTGGATTTATGGCCATATTTTTTAATACAGATTTCCTTAAGGAATTTCTTAGCTCTCATGTGATCTCATTTAAACCAGTGGAAGAACCTAGAGTGAACTGCTGCTCCTGTGAGTAAAATACATTGAAACTGTCCATAAATAAACTGCTGTGAACGAATAGGTCAGGTGCCAGATAATTCACTCTAAATCAGCAGGTAATCTTTGCTGGATATGTCATACATGCATACGTAATGAAGAAAACAAACAGACTGTATAATATGTATATGTATGTATGTAATTTGTCTTCAAGTATAGGCAGGGAAATATTTCGAGATACTTACTGGCTATGGAGCAACATAAAATAAGTGATTCAGAATGCTAGCTCTTGTTTCCCCTATAGAAAGGATAATGATCAAATACAGTATTTCATTATTTTGTGCAGTTCCAGAGTTCTTGCCTTGTTATCTCATCAGTATGCAGCACAGCTATACATATCCTTCTTTAAGGCAAGGTTTACATCTGACATGTCTGAATGCTTTTATCTGCATAAGTCATGTACCAATTAACTCCCGTTATTTAATTAGGCCGTCTATTTGGTGGAATCATTTATTAATCAAACCTAATTTGGTGTGTGCCAGTTACCCTTCGTGCTTGCGCAGTTCAGCTGGGATTAGCTCCACGCTGGAAGCTGCAGCTGCACCGTGACTCAACTCTTCCCGCCTTTGTCCCTGCTTTAGTCAAGAAGGGACCAGCTGAGCCAGTCATCAGTCTTGAGTTTAGTGGTGGTTTAGTACATGCTTAAGGCAAAGATAAAATCATTTCTGTCTGTAGGGGCTGGACGTTTTTGTTTTCAGGGAGCTTATGATCTAGATTATTGTTCCTGATTTTCGGCCTTGTTACTTTATAGTGTCACTGAAGAATATGGTCTGCATTTCTGCATATCCTCTAGAACTTCTGAATTTGAAGGAGGCTGGCAAACAGTAAATGTCAATAGTGAATTTCTGTCACTTTACCGAAAGCAATTCTATATCTGTGAATATCACACACAGTATACTTTAAAAAAATGTTAATTGGGACCTACTGTTCAGATTTAATCAAATGGTTGTTCTAAGTATATAAAATTCATGATTTTTAAGATTTGCTACTAGCTTAGCCTTCAGTATTTTTAATTAAAGGCAATTGATTTTATCAGTTCAGTAGTTCTTTGCTTTCAAGGAGAAATACTACTATAATAAGCCTCCAAAAAGAAGTGCAAGTTTGTTGGGATAGGTAGGAAAAGAATTGTGTTGGCTTACTACAGCCTTTAGTTCACAGAGAAAGTTCCTATTAAAATATAATAACAATTGATTCCTAATAAAATATTAATAATAATTGATACGGAGAGTAAAGTCTTTATGTTAAGGCTTTGTCAATTCTAGTCCATGTCAGAGAAAACCTAACGTATGAACCTGACATATTTTGGACTGTTTTTATCTCTTTCTCCTTCCTCAGGCCAGTAGGGTACTTACTTGAGCCCCTTGGTCCTGTCTGGTAGCATAAAAGTCAAATGTACATTCAATAGAAGGCACATTTTTAACACAAAGTACTCTTAGCCATTCATTCTGCAAAGTACCTATTTTGTAATTTTACATAATTGTGGACTATATTTTCTGTATATTCAAAAAGAATAGATTTTCTTTTATTATGTAAGTAAATCAATGTAAACCAAAGTAAGTTCTGCTTTCTCACTAGTATTTTGGGACTGTTTAAACTACAATTTCATGTGCATGTAATAAAACCTGAAAGCTGCTTTTATTTTGATCATTTGTTAATACTTTAAGCCCAGTGAGCACTTTTACTCATTATAATAATCTTGTAGTTGTTGACAAGGTATTGTAGATGTAGATATTGTAGCACTGAATATAGAGAAATATCTTCTATTGGACCTATTCTTCCTTCCTTCATGCATCAGTCAAATAGATGACTGGAAAAGCAGAATGGATCCAAGTCCCATTTACATTGATAAAAGTCTTTCAGATAAATGAAGACAGATGGGGATTGATTTAAGTGCCAGGCTGTATTTTACCTAACAAGATGCTAGAAGAGAAACCTGTGTATCCAGTTCCCTGTATCTCCCAGACTACCCTGGCGTTCAGGTTAGTCCAGGTGTCCAGTCACTAAGTGTCCACCGTCCTCTAATCTGTGATTTGGGTGAGACTCTCCCTCAGCCCCCTGATGGGAAAGAACTCATGTCTTCATCCTCTCAGCTTCCCAGGGTGCTTCCCAGGTGAAACTGCAGCTCCAAACTGTGCACTGGGTAAATATGTCAATGGGCAGTGAATCCTTCCTCGGGTAAACTTCTTTAGGAATCGTGCTGCTTTGCTAGTGTAAAGATTTTCAGCTTCTTTCTGTATCCAGCACTTTGTGGCCAGATCATCCTTGATCCTATTTTTAATCAGCCAGACAGATAAGTTATTTAAAATCTACTGTACGTTTTTCTTTTTTCCTCCAGACTCCTTTTTTTTTTTTTTTTGACCTCTTGGGACACATCCTTTAGTTTTTCAACATGCTTTAAAAATGTGGACTCCAGAATTATAAGCAGCATTTTGGTACCAGTCTTATCACTTCTCTGAATGAAGGCAGAACAATATACATAATACTTCTGTTATTGATGTGTATTAGGCTGACATATCCTTAAATCTTTTGTCATTCACCCCTCTTCCAGTGAAATCTATCATACACATCCACCATCAATTACCCAACACTGTTCTTTGCTATAAAGTGTGTGTTAGATCATTCTCATATATTCTTGGACATCCCAATATAGCTTTGAGGTTTATTGCATTATGCAGAATTTTTGAGTAAGAAAACCAGTTGGTGCTAATGGACATCGTTTACTGTTTCTTTCCTGAGCTGCTCAGCCTACGGGGGCATTTCACCCTATAGAGTCAATTTTCAGAAAAAAAAGTCAGGAAAGATATCATCCTGTATTATACCTGTAGCTGTTTCTTTTCCTTTAGTCACTTCTGGGTACAGTGCTGTCCTTGGAAATACATATTGGAATCTATTTTTGGAGCTTTTACCAAAGTTAAAGTTGGCAGCATCTAGGAGATTGTCACATGGATGTCCTATTAAACTACTCTAAAAAAATTCTCTACAACCTGTGCTTATCGTCTTAGGGAAGCAGTGATATATCTTGTCTGTGCATATGTGAGGAGGTAGGTGCAAAATGTGACACTTCAGCATTACCCCTGTCACACAGCTGAAGTGCTGGAGCCATCAGAGGTACTAAAAAAAGGCAGAACGGCATTTGGGGCACTTGGCACTGCTTGTATTTTGATTGCTTCCACCAGTGTTCATCTGACAGTTGAATTTGCCTTGGTTAATGCCAGGATACACATTACACTGGGCAAGATCATCCCACAGTATGTCGAGTTTTCTCTGTCTTTTGTCTTTTCTGTGACAAGGGGGCTTCCAGCTTGAACATTTTGTGGCCTCTGTGATACTGGTGCCTGTGTTTTGAAGAGGAATGAGTTAAGACTGGGTATTCACGTGGCACTGCTAGGATACATGGGCTGCTCCTGGGGCTTCAGGAAAGAGGTGGGGGATGGCAGGGGTCAGAGGAACAAGCCTTGCTGAGGGCAGAGATGAGTGTCGTGGAGGCAAGGCATATAGAGGTGACAGTCACTTTGAAGTATTCCATTCACATAGTTGGGTTCACGTATAATTTCACTTCCTTGATCGCTTGAACTTCTGACTCTCCAGGTTTTGTTAAGTCTTCTTGAAGCTGTTTATGGGTATGGGGTATTATCTTATTCCTTCTCCACTGAGAGCATTTGTTTTTCAGTATTGAGGGTTTCTTTTGTGGTACACTATTTTTTTCCTGTTTGTTACACCCACAAATAAAAGTGGCAACTACAAACTTGCTGAAAATTCAGTATTACTTGGATTCCATATTCCATATCACGTATTTGTGAGTAAGAGTTCATTGGTTTTAGCAGCCAGTATTTACTGCCATTCCTCCAAATACCACCACAAGATCTTAGCTGGTCTTACTTTCCGGTCTCCTATCTCATGAAATGATGTTGCCACTGTGAAACAGGGCAGCAAATTCTGTGTTGCTCAGGCATGAGTCATTTTGGATGTTATTATGAGAATTATGTTAGTGAGACACTGGCGAATGGATAAGACTGGGTAGTAATAAAAAGGTATATCATTTGTTTCTAGATGAGGGAATAGAAATTGTTTAAAAGATACACCTTCAAAAGTACTATGTAAAATTGCTTCTTCTCTAACATCACATTAGAGAGGCTGGCAGATTTGCAGATGAAGTTGCTTGAAAAAAACACAGTAAATGATATTAAAATTATAGAGTAACCTCTTTCAAAATTCCTGAAAGCGTTCTGGAAAGCCAGGGCACACACCCTTGGAATTTTCACTGAGTATCCTTTGGAGGGATGCTGTAATTGGAAGGATTTTTTTTTGTGGTGCACAGTTTGGAAAAAAAAAAACCTCTCAATATGAACATAAGCTTTTGGACATTTTTGTGGTTATTCTTTTACAATGTACTCTGGGGTAAATTGGAAAACCACAGATGCAGAAATCTGACATTCATACTGGATAAGTTGGTAGGATCAATGGACTGTAGAATAATATTTTACATTAAGAATTTAAAATAATCCTCCGTAGAAGGAGATCACGCCTTATGAAAATCTGTTAGGGTTCTTAAGGAGTCACTGAATATGTGGACTAATAAGTTCAAAGGATAAAGTTTACCCAAATTTCCAACGCTTTCAACAGGTCCCTCATTTGAGACTTTTAGGAACCTTGGGCAGCATTTGAGTGAAGTTTCATTCAGAGATGAACAACTTGTTAAAGGGCAGCAAACACAGGTAGTGATGGACCTAGAGAAGAAACAGCCCATTTCATTCATTCACTCACCCATTCATTCCTTCACTTTATACAGCATCTCACAAATGCTGGGCTGAATATATTCCATCAAATACTTTCACTGCTCTCCTAAAATATTAACTAAAATAGTCAGCAGTAACTTGGCCCTAAAGACTGACATCTTGTTATAAACATCCAAAGAAGGCAACATTTGAAAGCCTGACAGGATAAATCAGCACTTCTTAGTCTCTCTGACACCCACACATACACATGCTCATGCATCACGCAACATATTAAACATTCAAAACCTTAAATTAGTTCAGTATCTGTTATCATATTTATAATTTTCATACTGTTTATCACCACAAGTGCACACATTATGGCTTCCTTTTTATAAGTTATGCAGATAACACATTTTTTGTTGCATGTCACTGTGTATAGATACAGTATAATTTTGTTTATGTCAGCAGACTGCTAAATGACAGTCAAGCATCTGCAGTGTGCGTAAAGCAGCATCTTGTAATGGACTGCAGATCCCGTGTGAGGACTTAAAATGATTACATTTAAAGTTGGAGTAAACTTTGTGCTTTTGAAAAGTGGTGTTCCAGCATCGCAAGTCATCGCACCTGTGTATTCTGAAACACATTGTTGAGAGTCTCAAGGTTCCTATGCAGATTACATTTTAGATACACATATGACATAAAAACAGAGAAATTGATGAAACATTGAGTATAAATAAAACAGAGAAATTGATGAATAAAACGAGTAGGTATGTTGCTGATTTTGTTCACCTGTGCCAAGAAATAGACACATTTCTTGCCTGATACATTTCTAAAAAACTTATAATTTTTAAAACTTGGAGGTATATGGGAGGCAACTTTCTTATATTCTACTAACTAATATTGTACATAACTGATACATTTTTAAAGTTGTGGCATTATTGGGTTTCATACCAAGCAAAATAAATATTCACCTAGCAAAATGAATGTTCACCTTTGCTTTCAAATTCATAACTTCTGGTTAAGCTATGGTTCATTATTTAGATGATTTTAAGATATCAAAAACTAGAGAAGTCATTTCAAAGATTATTTTAACAGTTAAACACCTGCACTTCATTTCTACTTCATGTTGTTTAACTTAATCTTTCCACCATCGAATGTTGTTCACTTTTTATCAGGATTAAAGAGTTCTGATAATCTCCCATGTAGGTACTTGTATAGTATAATAAAGTTGTCTTTTAATCTTCTTATTTGATCAAACGGACAAAGATTCTTACATCTGTAATTGTAAGGCAGGATTTATAATCCTCTGAGCATCTAGTTGTTCCTGTGTAGATATTTTCCTTCATTTGGGTGTTTTCCATCCGAACATGTGAGCTTGAAACAGCACTTTGTTAATAGGCACCCTGTCCTCCACACCTAAGAGTAATGTTGTCCTTAGACCTGTGATAGGTGTTCCTCCATTTATGTTCCCAAGGATGATTCTAGCCATTAGCTGCAGTATTGATTTGTGAGATTGCTTTTTAATTTGCCATCATGATGCTCACATTGTGTTTTCTCAGATGATATCCCACATCTTTGACACATTTTTGTTGAATGTAAGATATTACTTGAATGTGAAATTTTACTTGAATGAACACAATGTGATGACTAATTATTTTACTGAGAATATAAAGATTATATAATTTGGCTTATAGTTTGCTATTTTACCCTGTCATATGCAATTTTATTAACAGTAAACTTCTAATGTTTTCAGGTCCATCACAATTGTACCAAAAAGCTCTAGAGCAAAACCAAATTCCTTGCAGGACCTGCAGGAAAAATATATAGGGAATCACATAAATAGAAAGAACTAACTGATTGTTGTTTTAGATCTCAGTTTAAATTATTTGTTCTTTTTAGCTTTTAGAAAACGTGTTGGTTTTGATAGGTTGAATTCTGTTGCTACTACACATGCTGTACCTGTTTGAAAGATGGGTGCTAATAGGTAAGGCTGTCAAACTGGAATTTCTGAGGATGCTCAGCTTTGTGTCTGTGTCTATCACATGGTCAAATACCTTCCTGGTGCTCCTCAGGATTAAGTCCTTAATGACAATCACTGGAGTCAAAAGTCCTTATCAACCATTTCAAAATATTTCTTTTTTGTAGGTTTTGTTAAAGACTTTAGGAAGCTGTTTCTGCATACAGTGACTTTTTAAAGACAGTAAAATCCTATATTCTTCCAGGCTATATTTTTACAAGGGGATGTGGAAGATGCTGTCTCTTTCAGGTGCTCAGAAATCCAGATTTGCTAGGTTGGCAATCAGATGTTTGAACTCAACTTCTCAAGAAAAAAAAATATTGCTCCGCAGGTACCTGTTTCTACTGTATCCTTTCCCTCCAACTACCTCCAAAAATACTGTTTGTTCTCCAGGAGAGGATGAATTTTCACAGAGCCTTAGGAAAATAAAAGACACAAAAATCAGAGCTATGCTCTCCTAGACAACCATAATGATGTTACCTTTTTTTTTGCAGAATCTGTGCTGTGTGCCCCACTTTTGTAATCTGCCTTCTCCAAGTTCATTTTTCAATACTCTTAAAAACTACAAAGAGTATTTTCCACTGTGAACAACTATTAAACTCATCTTCAACGATATATTTTAACAACTTGCAATTAGGCACACAGTAACCCATTGCTAGGAGTCAAGTTCAGCATGATGGGAAGCTGAATTCACAGAGACAAGTGATTTTGCTGCTTTAGCTGTGCTTGGGAATTGTGCTTTGCTTTCAGAGGAACACCAGTGACTGCTGAAGTCTGCAGGCATGAAATAGTTTTCCTATTACAGTATTTTCTTCTTGCTACCATCTGTGAAAGTTTGAAGCTTTAGACATGTCTCCTGCATTTATGTGTGGGAGGTGCGATACTTTCCGTTAAATCTTAGCTTGCTTAGAGTATATCAGAAGTGAATGTAATTTGGGCAGTATGCATCTGCTATAGAAAGTATCTAGTGTACTTATCTCTGAATGGACTGTGATTATGTTTATATGTGATTCCTTCTGCACAATGTACCATAATTAAATTTTAATTTATAATCCTTTGATAATACAGTATGAGGCTGCTGTCAAATTATTGAAAGCAATTAATTCATTAGATAGAAATGAAAGTACCTAAGGAAACAGGACAGTAGAAACCTCTGCGGGAAGGAGACAAGCACAGTCCAGGTCTCCAGGCCACAGCACTTTGGTAGTATCTGCAACCCATTTGCAGCAGAAAGGCAGGTCTATATCTGCTCTGCAGCTCTTTCTGGGTTTGTAAACTCCTCCTTGGCATCTATCTTTATTTGTATATGAGCTGCATTTAGTATTTGGAAAGCTGCTTCGCACTGATACGTGGTTTGTTTTGGGCAATTCTTTGGCCTCTGAGGGATGTGGACTCTTCAGGTAACAGTGAGAGCAGGTTGACCCCTGAATACTTCTTGATAATTTGTTTGCTGTAGAAGACAGTGCTGTCTTTATGGCTAGAGCTGAGTTTTCAAGCTGAGATGGGGAAGGAGGCAAGCCAGGGTACCAGCCAACCTGCCTCAGCTGCTGGCGAGTCAGGGCGGTTGAATGGAGCTTGGATGGAGGCAACCAGACATGAAGGCTTCAGAGAGGCAGATCCATTTGCAAGTACTGCTGGCTGCTCAAGACAGGATGGGGAGGAATTTGTATGAATCTTCTTAATCTTCTTAATAAATATGGAAATTACGGACTTTCTTTCCATGCTCTGACTTCTCCTCTGGGGCCACTTCTGAGCTACAAAGTTGCAGCAAAAAGGGAGCTTGCATCAGTTACTATCTACACAAAAATCTCCTAACTAATTGGTGTAGCAGTTCTGGTCTGGCCCATGCTACCTTTAGGGCACCTTTATGCATGCAGCCAAGAAAGACTTCAGTATAAGAATATTTATTTCCAAGTGCTGGAGTCTTTCTTCTCGCTTCCTCAAATCTGTCTATATCCTACTCTATTAGGCTTTTAGTCCTTAATTCTTATACTCACTTATTCCTTTAAGTTGCTCAACATAGCATGGGTGAACTCTGCCGTTCTGGAGAACAAGCTCCTATTACAACCACTATGAAAATTGACCTTTCTGATTTGGTGTATATTTTGTGGGCTTGAGCATCCATCTTCCTGTGGAGAGCCTATATCTATTCTGAAATAGCTGTGCCGTGTTGATTTTCTTGGGTCAAAATTTGCTCTTGCGCAGGAGAAGAAAGACATGACATGTAATCTGTTTCATGACGAGATACAATCTCAGTGACAAGGCTAGGTGCTGTTCTAAGCCAGCACTCACCACTAACCTTCTCGAAAGGGTAAGATAAACACAGGCTCATTTTCCTTTCTGTCAGCTAGACAGGGTGAATTTGTGCTGCCTGCATCTATGTTAATGATTTGTGTGGTGCAGGATCTGCAGGAGTGGATCTGTAAAGTGAAGGAGTTGGTGCTGAGGACCAAGCGTCCTCACTACGTACATTTTGGCGTGCATGGGGAAGTTACTTCAGTTTAACTCTCATCTTGTCGTGTGAACAGAGTGTACCACAGAGGGTGAAGTACCTTGGGTGCATTCCTGGAATGTATTTTTTAATTCAATTTGGTCAGATTTGGCACTATGCAGCTGTTCTCTAATGCGAACCAGAATGCTTTTGTGGTGGTGACAGGGAGCTTCTCTTCAAAAATACTCGGGTCCAGAGTAGAGCACTAATCTGCAGAGCAGAGTGAGGGGCAGCATGCACTTACTTGCAGCATGGACAGAGCTTTCCTTTAAATATGTGCATACCAGATATCCAAGAGGTTTCTCTATAAATGTGACTTCATGTGCAGGATGCTTAGGATAATGAAATTGTTAATAGTTGTTACAAGAACTCCTGTCTTCATGAATATAGGTAATATCCTCTAAAAGTCATTTTCAGATGAGATGTGCATCAGAAGGTGATTCAATGAAAGGTGCTAGTAAATACATCATCTTGGAGGTTCCCTAATATGAAAGATTAGTTCTCCAAAGCAAGTATGTCATTCTTAGTCTCCTTGGTCACAGCTGTGTCTATTAGCAGTTCTCACCTTCCCAAGTCTAATGTTATTTGGAGGGAAGGTAAAGAACTGTTTCTTAATGCCAGGCGCAGCTGAAGCCCCTAGGTTTGCTGCCACATGAGCAGTGGTGGTACCAGTGGTGGAGGAGCTGGGACTTTCTTAGTGCTATTGACTCTTCCCTTGGAGGATTTAAATCCATTTCTACATCTTGCTTGCTGTGCTCCTCACCACTGGGAGGCAGCTCATGTCCAGGATCTAAGCCAGCACTGTCCTGCAAAGCGGTGGGGAAAATGATGCTTGAGGAGAATTACTTTTGATCAGGTGAAAGGAAAGATCCAGCTTTGTCACATCCTGGGAAAAATAGGGAAGCACTTTACTTCCTGGCCTCCAGACTGATTGTCTTAATTTTCTTTTGTGAGATTTCTCTGAAATTCTGGCTGTCAGTGAAGTGAGACTTCAGGAGGACAGTGGAACTCTGGATGAAAGAGTATAGAGAAGCATGGGCTAGATTGAGATAATGTGAGTTTCAATTCCTTTATATTTACAGTCTGTAAATTTTACCAAAAAGTTCTTTTCTCACTGGAAGCACCAAGTTCTGATCACCTAATGGAGACAGCATATCAAAGGGTGCAGCTTCACAGGGACTGTGCTCTACTGCTCTGCTTTTTAGAGAAGGAAAATTCTCTCGAAGGGAGAGTTGCTGGTGAAATTTGCTGTGGTTAAGACCAGCACAATGACTGCTGTCACAATGAAAGAGTGCTGGAGCCACCTGCAGCCCAGACACAAGCAGTTGCTCTGAGTTTTTCTAGTGCATCTTTCAAAGAGTTTCCTGTTGCATGTTCCCATTGGCACCAACATGTAGGGAAATACAACGTGCTATGTCTGCACCTGCACAGTTTCCAGCAAAGCTTAAGTTTCCTGAACTCAGCCCTTCATGGGATTTCTTCAATGAATTTATTATACCAGTTTTTCAACTCACCTGAACTTTTGACCACTGCAGTACCTAGAAACTCATAACCTAGCAACTCACATATTATACACCCTATGGAAAATATGTTTTAAAATACTGAAAATCTCATTGTGTTAGAGTACGGAATGAATTCTGTATTCATACTGCTTCTCCTCTGTATGCCTTCTGCTGCTGCTGTTTGTTTACTTGTCTCTGAAACAGCCAGTGTTGAAAAATCGGGTTATCTTTAGAAGTAGACAAGAGAGAAAAGTGAGAACTTCTTTTATTTTTTTTTAAAGAGTGGTGGTGGAAAAAGGGAGCATCTTGAATTAGTGACATTATTGTTTCTCCTGAGTCACGACCAGGTGAAATTTCAGTTTAAGTTAAAGATGAATAATATAAGAGAATGCAAAGGAAATGGAATTTGCTTCCTGATGCATTAAACAATTAAGAAAGATACTATAAGTGGAAATCCAAACAATTTAAGTAGAGAAATGCCCTAAATTAGCACAATCTGGATTTGCCTGCCTGTTGTTACTCAAGTAGGTCCCTCAGTCTCTCCCCCATGTATTGTTGCAGTGTAGCTGGAGCCAGACACCTTGCAGAAGAAAAGCAATTTCTTCTTAGTGACACAGAAAAAAAGGATGTGGTAAAACTTGGAGTGGAGTGGAGCAAAGAACAGTTTTTGTATATGTGTCCTGCATTCAGCTATTCAGCATTGTTTCTTGACAACTAAAATAGCATTATTCTCAATGCTGGAAAGAT